>JAQGBT010003161.1:0-20698 GCA_034698585.1 Disparrhopalites patrizii | reverse complement strand
GTAAATCAATTTCAGTTTAAATAAATTTCAAATTACATCAATTTCAGTGTAAATCAATTTCAGTGTAAATCAATTTCAGTGTAAATCAATTTCAGTGTAAATCAATTTCAGTTTAAATCAATTTCAAATTACATCAATTTCAGTGTAAATCAATTTCAGTTTGAATACATTTCTAATTAAATCAATTTCAGTGTAAATCAATTTCAGTTTAAATCAATTTCAAATTACATCAATTTCAGTGTAAATAAATTTCAGTTTAAATACATTTCTAATTAAATCAATTTCAGTGTAAATCAATTTCAGTTTAAATACATTTCTAATTAAATCAATTTCAGTGTAAAACAATTTCAGTTTAAATAAATTTCAAATTACATCAATTTCAGTGTAAATAAATTTCAGTTTTTTCAATTTGAGTTGAAATCAATTTCAGGTTAAATCAATTTTGGTTTTTTCAATTTCGGTTGAAATCAATTTCGGTTGAAATCAATTTCAAATTAAAACAGTTTTAATTTATATTAATATCAATTTAAATCAATTACAATTTAAATTAATTTCAATTTGTATCAATATCAATTTAAATTAATTTCATATCACATTTTGAATTTAATTCACTTTTTTTCAATTTAGTTTAATGCAAATTTAAATTTAAATCTATTTCAGTTTAAATAAATTTGAAATTAAAATCACTTTCAATTTAGAAAATTTATACTTAAATCAATGTCAAAATTTAAATTAATTCAAGCAATTCAAATTACACCTATTTCCCTTTAAATCACTTTCAGTGTAGATTAATTTATATTAAAATCAATTTAAATTAACTTCAATTTAAATGAATTTCAATTTATTTCAATTTCAAACAAAATCATGGAAAAAACTGAAGAAGCAAAATTGAGAAAAGTCTCACCTGAAATTCAACTTCGCTCTTGCTTTTGCTCATGTCCTCCAGATACGTGGCAAATTGATGTCCGCAGGCATTAAAATACTGAAACATCCGCTTAATCTTCCCCGTGGTAAACGTTGGGCTCATGACCGACCGGAGGGATTTCCATTCCTTCCCCGTCCGAATAGGGAGCATCTTGGAGAAGATGTAGTCGTGCTGATTCGCATTAATCGTCCGTCGATCCACGAAGTGGTCAAAGTCCTTCACCAAAATGTGTTTGGCCAGTTCCAAGTCCGTCACGTAAAGAATGGGCTGGCGGAAGGAGACGTAGCCACCGAAGCGGGAGTTCCGGAAAGTATTATAAATTTTGAGGTCCAATTCGTAGAAATCGAATTTGAATGTGAGCATGTCCCAAATGCTGAGTATCTCATTCTTTCCCAGGCAAGGAATCCCCTTGGCTTTCCAGTAATCCTGATTCCCGTCGTTGTAGTACTTGTACAAGGCAAAGAGCAGGAGCGCCAGGACGCTGATGATGCCCAAAATCGTGAGGAGCATTTTGCGTTCTTTTTGATGGGAATCAAAAAATATAATTTAGTTTTCTTGAAATCAAAGTCAAAGTATTTTCCGAAAACATTTTAGGTTTTACATTTTAGCTTATTATTTATATTACATTTTATTTTATATTCTATTCTAGTTTTTTTAATGTAAAAATCAATCATATACATATTAAAAATTTTGCAACAAGGTTTTGATTCATTAATCGATCTTGTGTGTATTAGTACAGTGGAGTCTCTTTATAACAACACTAAAGGGAATGGAGAAAAATATTGCTACAGAGTAAAGTTGTTACAGTCAATTCTCTCTATAACGGTTTAGCAAAAATCATCCAGAAAACCCGCTATAACGAATAACCAGTATAAGGAAAACCGTTAAAAACTGCTGTAATTGCGGTGGATTCGAAATTGCCGAAAAACCGGTATATAGCGTGTGAGGGCGTGGCCAAAAACCGTTATATAGCAAAAAGGAATTTATGGCAGGGATTCATAAATTTGAAAAAACCGGTATAGCATGTGTATGCGTGGCTTAAAACAAATAGCAAATGACATTTATTGGTCGAGGATCCAGAGCTGCACGGGTATAACGAAAAAACCGTTGTAAAATAACCGTTATAGAGGAAGATTTTAGCATTGAAATGGTCTCGGGCGGGTTTGTGAACAACTTCATAGTGCGAAAACCGTTAAAACGAGGTCCAGTATAGACAGAATTGACTGTATATAGAAGTTTAAATATGTAGCATATATGTATCTATGGAAAAATTATTGTTGTTATAAAGAGATTTGTTATACAGAGACTCCACTGTAATTGCACAAATAGTGTAAACAAGTAAATGCGATTTTCACACGTTTTATGAACACAATAGTCTTAGTGCTTAACCTGTAAGCGAAAGTGTCACTGAAAAGTAAAAATGGATTTATTCGTCCGTTGGACAAATTTATTCCAATTTTTGGAAATACATAAACTGATGTAACGCTATTTATTCTTGGCCTGAATTAGGACTTAATATTGAAGGCGTGTTCGATCACTAACCCGATTTTTCCAAATGAATGAACTTCTTTAAGTTTTAACCCAGTACTTGGATGTCCTTGACGTACCTAATTTCTCCAATTAAGCTTGTATGTATATATTCGTAATTTTATGTATAATCACACAAAATTACGTTTTCTTTGAAGAGCTGCACTGTTTTTAAATTGCACTTGGAATATGCAAAATGAAAATTGTATCTCCGACAGGAGAATCGCTTTCCAAACAAACATTGGAAGACAGAAGAAATAAAATATAACTACAAAGCACAGTCCAAAATGCACTTCTAATTTTCTCGCCTGTCAACCACCAACTTTGGGCTGTTGATTTGAGAAGAGAGAGGCGAGTACCTCTATTTTTCACTATGCCTGCAACAATTCCACAACATTACTTGTCCTTCTCCCAGCTTTAGTCCAGACAGGTAAAAACACACGTGTGTGTATACAGGTATAGAGCTATTATTATTACAGAGCCCTCCCATGAATATGAAAAGCATTGGGTTGACTTAATCAATGGAAATGAGGAAATGAACCGAAGTATGAAGTAAATGCTGCATGTCACTTTGTGTTGCTTGCTAAAGCGGAATATGAACATATGTTTATTATTACATACGGAATATGTTTATATGTATGTACGTATACATACATACATAATGTAATATGTACGTACAGAATATGTTACATTCAAATTTTTTGCTGATCCATCAATCTATCTTCATACAATAACAGCGTATGAGCTCTGTCGAAGGCTAAAACAGCGTCCCCAGCAATGTACACATTCTCTTTGTTACTGACTTTATTTCACCTTCAAAATGATTGTATACATACGCATTAAGTACATTGTGCACGAATTTACAGGACGGCTAACAAAGGAACAAAGTTTTGAAATGCGTAGACAGTGGAGTCTCTCTATAAAAAGTCTCTTTATAACAATATTTCTATACCTATAACAACATTATTTTTTCGCCCTGGTACACGTAAAGTACACATTTAATGTTCTATATAACAACATTTCCCTGTAACAATATGTTTCGCCCTTCCCTTTGGATTTGTTATACAGAGACTCTACTGTACTCAATATGTACGGATACACCTATTTATATGTACATAATAAACAAATCCGAAGTACAGTGTGGGCTGATTCAACAGACAAGGCATGTTGGCAGATATAATTAAGGCTGGTTTTTTACTCGCATTTTTTGCGTGCAATATGTACATAATGGGTTGCACGTGGTTATTGTCATTGACGCGTCTGTTTTATTTTGTTATAATAATGAGTACTTTGAGGCTCAGCGAGAGGCAAGAGGCAATTACTTTTCTTGTAATGACCAGGCAGAAATTCCAGCAAGGAAAAGAGGAAAAATATGAGAATCGGAGATTTTCCTTTTGCTTTAAATGTTGCATGTCGGGAAGTGTGAGAAGCGTCATTTTAGTAAATTAGTCAAACAAACAGAACTATGTATACGTCATACTGGCTGCTTTAAAATTTGCTGAGGAAAAACACTCGTTCAATCTTCAAAACTTGCCCCTTAGCTAAAAGTAAAACTAAGACAAAATATTTTAGTGAGAAATTTGTAAACCCGATTTTTTTAATGAAAAGATAAAACTGACAAATTAAATGACAAATTAAAATTCACATTTTGAATTTTGTAGCACCAACCAAACTCTGTTTCGTGGAATCAAAAATTTATGAAGTTGGATTGATGAAATCAAAGAAAGCTTAAATTTGCTTTTAACAGAAAATAAATATAATTTCACGTTTTTTGCTTTTTTAATATCATATTTAAATACAAATTCCCATGCTAAAAGCTATGTCAATGTCTCGCGGATAATTTTACGCAAAGAGCGTAGTATTATTTAAATTTGTTTTATTTTTGTTGTTTTATTCAAATTTGTTAACCCACGATATTTATATATTTTGATCATAAGCCAGCATATAATTAACACAAGCTGTTTGTGAACATAGATACATTTAATGTACAGTGGAGTCTCTATACAACAACTCTGAAGGGAAGGGCGTAAAATATTGTTATAGGGAAAAGCTGTTACACATATAGAACATTAAATATGTACTTTACATGTACGAAAGGCTGGAAAAATAAAGTTGTTACAGAGAAATGTTGTTATAAACAGACTTGTTATATAGAGACTCCACTGTATAACTTAAATGATTAGAAAATTACATATCATAATTGTACATTTGTTAATTGTACATATATTATAGCAAATAATTTTTTATATTTTCTGGCTTGGTTGACTATACAAAAATGCATAATAGACTAGCTTGCTAATTGCATTGCGTTTTAGGCTTTATCGACATTGCACAGGTACATGCATTAATATTAGCGTGTACCACAGATTGCTAATCACAGAGAGGCACTAGCGAATTTCCAAGGAATAAAATATTTTATTAATAATTTTAAATATTTTCAATCAGAATAAGCACATTACATCTAAAAGAACGCCGACCAAAAAAATAATAAGGACATTTAAATAAACACTAATTTATGATGTCTGAATCATACAATGACAACCTCGTGGAAAAGTTATCATTCATGGACCCGAGACTCGAATTTAAGCCACATGCTATCCGGCTTCTGTGTGGTCTTATTCCGCTTCAGCGGAATCGTGGTCCTCTCACAGGGCTCAATCTTGAATTTGTACACTAAATGTGCCAGAGCTGCTTTCAGTTCCGTGATGGCGAATCTCATTGCTGGAATAACAGGATATTTCATATACATTTCAAATCAAAAGCACATCTATAGTGCATTATCTCTATATTTAAAGACAAAATGTTTTGTATATGGTTGTGCACTCTATATTTACTTACCAATACAATTTCTTGGACCATAACCAAAAGGAAGATAGGCATAGGGATGTCGTTTGGCCTTGTTTTCCGCCGTGAAATTCTCCGGCTCAAATTTCTCTGGATTCGGGTAATATCTCTCATCATGATGGACGCCGTTCATTGAGACTTGAACAAGTGTGCCTTTTGGTATGACCAAATCTGAGCCCGGGATTTTGTAGTCCATCGTGCACCTTCTCTCCGCTACCGGCCCAGGCGGATTTTTTCTCAGGCTCTCTGCAAAAAAAATATTTATCGTAATTATAGACCGGCAATTTTAAAATTTTTGTATCCCTTAGAAACAAATTATTTCTTTATGTGCAAATACTGATATGTACATAGATGCTGAATTAATCATTTATTACCGCTAACGACCATATCCAAATATTCCATGCTGTGTGTCGTCTCATATGTAAGATTCCCCTCGTTATTCTCCATAACCGGAATGACCTCCTCCGCCAACTTCTCCTGCACCTCCGGATTCAGGGCAAGCTCATAAACGGCCATGACCAAGGCAGTTTGAACGGTGTCAAATCCGGCGGTAAAGAACAAGAAGGCTTGGGCAATGACCGTCTCATCATCTAAATCCACGTCCAATTCCTTCTTTTTGGTTGCCGACGTAGTGAGGAGGGCATCCTTTTCGTACTGATCCAAATCCTTGATGTCCTCCTCTTTCCCCTGTTGTCCCTCCTGGACTTCTAGCATCATCTGGAGGAAGTCCTGGCGGTTTTCCTTCCCTCGATTTGCTCTCCGGATTTCCATATTCTTCTTGATGATGCCCGTGAAAAATTCGGTGGACTCCGGCTCGGTAAGATGGAATTGGAAGATTTTCTGTAAAAACGGGAGGAACATGGCCACCACAAATTTAGCCAGCCGAACAGGGCCTATTTTTTGCATGTTGAGAACCATTTTACGGAAGTAAGAATCCTCGTTGGTGAAGACGTCCAGCTCGTCCAGGCCGAACACGATGGAGGCGATGACGGAGAGTGTGTAGCGTCCGAAAGCGTCCTAACATTAAATTATGAATCCAGATTAAATTCTTGGAATTACAATCTTAGTAAAAGGTTAATTTCAAGGCCGACACTTAGCAGTATTAATTATTTTAAAAAACTTTATTTAAATAAGTCTCAATTGAAATCCATTTCTATTTAACTCAATTTCAATTTCTATTTAAATATATTTCTATTTAAATTGAAATCCATTTCAATTTCAATTTAAATATATTTCTATTTAAATTGAAATCCATTTCAATTTCAATTTAAATATATTTCTATTTAAATTGAAATCCATTTCAATTTCAATTTAAATGAGTTTCTATGTAAACTGAAATTCATTACAATTTCAATTTAAATGTATTTCTATGTAAATTGAAATCCATTTCAATTTCTATATGAATATATTCCTATATAAATTTAAATCAATTTCAATTTCTATTTAAATTGAAATCCATTGCAATTTCTATTTAATTCTATTTCTATTTAAATTTAAATCCATTTCAATTTCTATTTCTATGTAAATTTAAATACATTTCAATTTAAATCAATTTAAGTTTAAATTTATGTCAATTTAAATCATTTTCAATTTAAACCAATTTCAATTTAAATCATTTTTAATTTGAAACAATTTTAGTTTAAATAAAATTGAATTTAAATAGACATTTTAAAACAATTTCAACTTAAACCAATTTGATTTGTACATAAATTCCCATTTAAATCAATTTCGAAATTTAAATGAGTTGCAATTTAAATCAATTTAAATTTAAATGAGTTGAAATTTGAATCTAAAACCATTTTAATTCATTTAAATCAGTTTCAATTTAAATGAGTTGCAATTTAAATCAATTTGAATCTAAAACAGTTTGATTTCATTTAAATCAATTTCGATTGAGGTTGAATTTTAATGCAATTTTAAATTTAACGGTATTTCATTAAATAAGGAAAAGTAAAAGAATAAATTATGGAAAGGAAATTTACCTGAAAGTCGACCTCGTTCTGCTTTTTACTCAGATTTTCCAGATATGCACCAAACCGGTGTCCGCAGATATTGAAGTACTGGAACATCCGCTTGATCTTCCCAGTAGTAAAAGTTGGACTCATGACGGATCTCAGGGATTTCCACTCCTTTCCTTCCCGACTGATGAGCATCTTGGAGAAGATGTAGTCATGCTTATTTGTATTAAGATTCCGCCGGTCCACGAAGTGATCAAAATCCTTGACCATAATGTGTTTGGCCAAGTCCAAGTCCGTGACATATAAAATTGGCTGGCGGAAGGAGACGTAGCCCCCGAAACGTTCAAGACGGAATTTGTTATAAATTTTGCGGTCCAATTCGAAGAAGTCGTACTTGAGTGTCACTGTATTCCACACGCTGTTTGTCTCATGTTTTTCAAGGTACGGAATTCCCCGATTTTTCCAGTGATCCTGCTTCCCGTCGTTGTAGTATGTGTACAGTGCGAAGATTAGGAGGACGACGATGCCAATGATGCCCAGAATCGTTAGGAGCATTTTGAATTATATTTCTGGATAAGATAAAGAAAACTATTAGAAAAAAGCAAACGTTTCCACAATTATTGCTTACTGCATATATATAATTTTTCTATATTTCTATATATACATATAGAAAGCCGTCAAGTAAGATTAGCAATTACTCAATAGTAAATGTTGTACTCCAAATTGCTAAATTTTTACTATTTAAATAAAACTCATGCCTTTAAGTTCTAAGCAATTTCAGAGGGAATTCTATTACATATTATATGTAATTGTAGTCTCGCCTCATCTTCCCCTTCCAGATGGTAACTGATCCTTTCCTTATTTTAATAAAACTTTTGTTTCTGCTAAAATTATTATTCTATATACACAAATTATACGTATAGTAAACAATTATCCACACAATTATATGTATTGACGTATTGACAAATCCGCAACACTATTCTGGACTGATAATGTTTTCCAATACAACTGTCAAATCCGAATAGACGTGAAATCAAGCTTAATGCACAGTCAAATATCCACGTCTGACTTTATCGTCTGTCAGCTGCAACTTTTCAAAGTATTGTCTTTATTCTGTTAGCTTTTGCTTTTCCCTCTTGCAATAAATCCACACCATTGCATGGCCTTCGCTCTGTTTCAGTCCAAACAGCTGAAACACACGTGTGTATAACACACAAGCTATAGAGACCTGCATAAGAAAAGCATTGGGGAGACTGAATCAATAGAAATAGCCCAGAGTATAATACTGATAGGCTGTGTTACATGTATATTTCATATATATTCGTATACATTCACATTTTTTGCAGACCCATCGATCCATGTTCATACAGAAACAGCAGCAGCGTAGGAGCTCCGTCAAACGATGGAGCAGCGTCTCCCTCAACGTAAACAGCCTATCTTTCCTCCTGACATCATTCCACCTTCAAATAATTGTATATACACGTAAGTATACAAAATAATATGTATATACTATATACAAATTTAGATACGTGGGTACAAGCGTTGCTAACAGATGTTAAAAAAACGTGTATAAATCCGAGGTCCTATTACTGGCTGATTCAACAGACTGGACGTGTTGGCATATACAAGGAGGCTTGACTTTTGCCTTGCACTCTTTGCCCAAAATGCGGCTTAATGCACGTGGCTTTTGTCATTGACGTGTTTTTATTTACTTTGTTCATATAAGGCAGGGGTAATGTGATGCTAATGGTGTAATTGATGTTATTGTAACGACCTACAGAGAGCATTAAGATATCTAGAAGGAGAAGCAAAATATAAAATGAGAATCGGGAATTTCCGAGTGTGAGACTTGTTGCACGGTGGGCAATGTGAAACGTGGGAAGCGTCAATAGTGGGGCAAGTCAAACTGATACGAAGGATATAGATAAGCTCTCAAATGTCAAATCCAACAACACATTGATCATGATTATGTACGAACAACATTAATCGCATATACAGTGGAGTCTCTATATAACGAGTCTCTTTCTTTATAACAACATTTCTCTATAACATTATTTTTTCAGCCCTTCGTACATATAAGCTACATATATGTTATGTTCTAACTAACAATTTTTCCCTGTAGCAATATTTTTGGCCATTCCCTTCGGAGTTGTTCTATCTATTGAGACTCCACTGTATTTTACTTAATAGTTATCCATTTCTGTGTTGCCACACTTTTCTGGAAAACTTTCTGCAATTGCTGACGTAAAAAATTCGAACATGTATACATTGGTCAACGGATGCGCTTTATATTGTCGGATGACTAAAAATAATAAAGGCTGGGAACAAGCGGGTCAGTGCGGAAGCAAATACAACGGCCGTTAGTTTTATTATAAACTGCACAAATCGCTAAATACAGGCCACAACAAAATCAACACTTAGGGCTACAGCCAACAACAAAATACGGGTAAATTCCCAACAAGTACAAACAACGGGAAATACCCAATCTTAACTACAAATAAGGCAAAAGCCAGTAACAAAACAAGGGAAAGTCTCTACAATTGCAACTATTGACAAGGCCCAAACTAAACAAAAATATGCCAAAGCCAACACTAGAACCAAAATTAAATGGTAAACGGAAGTTGGGGGAATATGAGGCAAAATTGGAGCTTTTGGGTGCAAAAGGGGTAAAATGGGATTTTAGGGCAAATAAAACCCAAATAATATTTAAATAGTAGGGGAAATCGGAGGACCAAAGTAGAGATGTGGTCAGAATGAAGAATCGGAGCCGAATGTGGAGCGAAGAAACCGACGCTCTAAAAATAGAAAGAGAGATGAGGAAAGTTTGGGGAAATCCCATTGAAAAAAATGTGTAAAGGGGAATTCAGTGAGGGGATGGGGAACACTTTCTAGAAGGAGGCATCTCGCATCAAGCCATTCATTTTGATTGGCGATCCCCACGCCGAGAGGGAGCAAGATGGGTCCTGCCACAATATACAGAAAATTGGTCCCCAATAAAACCATTTTTGGATGATGTTTCATCATATGGTATGGTATAGCTTCCCTAGACCACACTGCTCTCACTATAACAGCATTGTCTTTCTATAACAGCATTCAGCTAGCATCACATACCTCCTCAGCATGGCATTTTTCACTATAACAGCCCTTGAGCTTTACACAATCATGATTTTATTCCTTTTTCAAATATATTCAAACATTTTAACAAAACTGTGTTGATATTGCAAAAGCCTGCTAATTAATTAAAATTAAACCTGGAATTAGTCTATATTATGTAACAATTATTATTTTATTTTTGCCCCGTTTCCAATAACAGCATCTCGCTATAACAGCACAATTACATGTGCAGATAGGGTGCTGTTATAGTGAGAGTGGGCTGCATACCACGTTTCCTTAAGTCTGTGCACAGACGGGTGATTTTTTATGTTATTTTTCATGAACGCGAGACTGGAACTTGAGCCACATGCTTTCGGGCTTCATGGTAAAGTTGGAGCGTTTGAGTGGAATCAGAGTTTTCTCGCTGGGCTCGATTTTGAAATTGTACACCAAATGAGTCAACGCTGCTTTGACTTCAGTAATGGCGAATCGCATTGCTGGAGAAACACAATTACTTCATATGCATTTTAACTTGGCAGGAACAAATGTGTCTATAAATACTTATTATGTAATGCAAATTCAGAAATTTCATGTGGTAAGGTTCTTTTTCCTTGCATATTCACTCACCAATGCAATTCCTTGGACCTTGACCAAAGGGAAGGTAAGCGTACGGATGGCGGTTGGCCTTATTTTCCGCACTGAAATGCTCCGGCTCAAATTTCTCCGGATTTTGGTAGTATCTTTCATCGTGTTGGACGGAGTGGATTGGAATCTGAACAATTGTGCCTTTTGGAATGACCAATTTCGTCCCGGGAAGCTTGTAGTCCTTCGTGCATTGTCTCTCCGTCATCATTGCTGGTGGATTTTTTCTCAGGCTCTCTGGTGGAGAGGAATGCAGGCATTTCGATATAATGCACATATATAACATCAATAATAATAATTAACATTTTTAGATATTAAGCCACAGTGAACTCTCCCTATAACAACTCTTCTTATAACAAAATTATTTTTTAGCCCGTATTACATGTATTGTACATATTTCAATTTCTATGTAAACACTTTTCCATATAACAATCATTTTTGCGCTTCCCTTCAGGGTTGTTATAACGAGAGTCCACTATACAGTGGAGTCTCTCTGTAACAATTCTCTTTATGGCGACACTGTATGTAATAACATTATTACATTTTGTCATTTTGTCTATCCGAATAAAAAGCTGCCCTTAGAAAGGCTTCCACATGCCTACTTCCACATGTACAATACTGAAATCTCTCTATAACAACACTGAAGGTATAAGTGCAAAAAATGTTGTTACTGGGAAATATTGTTATATGGAACATTTTACAGTGGACTCTCTGTATAACAACTCTCCTTATAACAACTTTTTCTCTATAACAACTGTATTTTTTAGTCTTTCGTATGTGTAGTGTACATATTAAATGTTCTAAGTATATAATAACTTTTCCACATAACAACCATTTTCGCCCTGCCCTTCAGAGTTGTTATAGCGAGAGTCCACTGTATATGTATCTTACATGTACGAAGGGCGGAAAAAATAATATTGCTGCAGAGAATTGTTGTTATAAAGAGACTTGCTATAGAGGGACTCCACTGTACATGTCCATGTCTAATATTCATATGAATGCATATAAATATATCGTAGGAGATTATTTTATTCAAGGCGTCTAATATTTAATTGTGCTTTTCTCCAAAGCTCAACCCTAAAAATTAATTCTTCCGATTCAAAACACTGCAATTATTTATAAATATGTATAAGGTTCTCTGAGAATTTTAAAACGGATCTTTTTGAAGTTTCTCTTTTTTAATTATCAAAATTAATCTTTGTATTCTTTAAGCGCAATTTTCGTCATTTTTTTGTAAGTCTTACCGGACACGACCATATCCAAGTACACCAAACTGTGCGTATCCTCGTAGGTAAGATTCCCGTTATTTTTCTCCATCACAGGAAAAAGCTCCTCGGCTAACTTCTCCTGCACCTCCGGATTCAGGGCAAGCTCATAAATGGCCAGAGACAAGGCAAGTTGAACCGTGTCAAGTCCAGCCGCAAAGAAGAGGAAGGCTTGGGAAATCACGGTCTCATCATCTAAATCCATGTCCAGTTCCTTCTTCGAGGTTGCTGACGAAGTGAGAAGAGCGTCTTTCTCGTACTGATCCAAATCCTTGATGTCCTGCTCTTTCCCCTGTTGCCCCTCCTGTACTTCTAGCATCATTTGGAGGAAGTCCTGGCGATTCTCCTTCCCCCGATTTGCCCTCCGTCCCTCGATATTCTTCGTGATGATGCCCGAAAAAAAGTCGGTGGACTCAGGCTCGGAGAGACGGAATCGGAAGAGTTTGTTGAGGAACGGGATGAACATCGACAGGATCAATTTTAGCGTCCGGAAGACGCTGATTTTTTGCATTTTGAGGACCATTTTACGGAAGTAAGAATCCTCATTCGTGAAGACGTCCAGGTCGTCCAGGCCAAATACGATGGAGGCGATGACGGATACGGTGTAACGGCTAAAAGCATCCTGACATTCCAGAATGAGCGCCATTTTTGCAATTCAAATCTCATATCAATTTTGAGAAACACCCAAAACGAAAAACTCAAAAATTTTGATACATAATTCTTAGTTCGATTTGTTCCAAAGCCCAAATCGGATCGAAATTCGCAATTCTATCCGATTCAGTATGCAAATGATTCGATTCGGTTCCATTCAAGCTCATGGATTGAATCGAATCACGATTCAAACGATGCAAAAAATATTTTATTGCATCGCATTTTTTCACTTTTTGCAAATTTTAAGCATCTAACGAAGTTTAATTGCTTGTCACTTCAAATAAATGCAATAACCTTTAATATATTTACAGTTGGATTAAATTTGCTGTAATATGTTAATGGTTATTGCTTTTGGGATATTCGAAAAAATCTCCAAAAATTTTGTATTAAATAATTAATCGAATTAATCGGATTTCAGTTAAATTTAATGATCCGATTTATGTCGTGAATCGAATTTCAGTTAAATGTTATTATCAGATTTACGTCTTGAATCGAATTTCAGTAAAATTTTATGATCCGACTTACGGCTTGAATCGAATTATTTGATTCGATTCACGGTATCGAATCACGTATTTTCAAGTATTTGTATTTGAACTAAAGCGAATTAAATGAAATCGCACATTCCGATTATTCAGAATTGAATTGTTGCCAACCCTAATTTCAAGGCTGAAATTTTTTCATTATATGTATACGCAAACAAATGGAAAGACAAAAATTTGGCAAAGTAATTCACCTGAAATTCAACTTCATTCTGGGTCTTGCTGAGGTTCTCCAGGTATGTGGCAAATCGATGTCCGCAGATATTGAAATACTGGAACATCCGCTTGATCTTCCCGGTGGTAAATGCTGGACTCATGACAGATCGGAGGGATTTCCATTCCTTTCCCGTCTGATTAAGGAGCATCTTGGAGAATATGTAGTCATGCTTCATGACACTAATTTGGCGCCGATCTACAAAGTGGTCAAAATCCTTGACCAAAATGTGTTTGGCCAAGTCCAAATCCGTCACGTAGATCGCGGGTTGGCGGAGGGCGACGTAGCCGCCAAGGCGGGTATTTCGAAATTTCGTGTAAAGTTTCTTGTCCCCTTGATAGACGTCGTATTTGGATGTCAGAGTTTTCCACACACTTCCTCTGTCATGCTTTTCCCAGTAGTCAATCCCTTTGCCTTCCCAGTAGTCCTGATTCCCATCGATGTAATACTTGTATAGGAAGACAATTAGAAGAACGAGAGCGCCTATGACGCCCAGAATGATGCAGAGCATTTTGAATTATTTCTGTGTCGAGTCACAAAATTTTTGTTTAATTATTATTTGGATTTCAAGCAATTATACCAATAGAAAGCAGCCGGAATGTCAAAAAATTTACTCTTACGTCGGATTTAGGCCGCTTATATACTTCATCACAAACCACAAATTCACGCCCACTTTAATTTATACGACCGTTGTTCTTTCTTCCACAATCCAAATTTGTGTTGTGAGTAAATTATACGAGTAAACTGCACTTGAATATTTTGGATGAGTTTATTTTTCTGTCATTATTTTGTATATTATAGACTAAGATACACACAGTTACATCTCACTTGTGAATATGTATAGCTTTTAAATAGGCACATTAAATGTGGTTCTGTAATTATCTGCATAAATATATGAGCTCCTAGGAAGCATCACAGTGGAATAAACAAAGTACAAAGCAGAATCAAGCCTGGATGTCAAATTTCATCGTACATATACCAAACTCCAGCTTCGACGTTTTGACCTTCACATGGGAGAGACACATATAACTCTTTTTAAACAGTTGCAAGTGATAAGCTGAATTGCATCATTACAAGTCCTCCTCTTTGCTTTTTTAGTCCAGACAGCCCAAAAACACGGGTATGCCATATATGTATAGTATAGAGATCTGCTATGAATAAGCGAGGCATTACAGTGACAAGAGGAATATAGATTACCCACAGCAATAGGTAAATGCTGTAATTATAATGTATTTTGCATGTATGTATGTACATTAAGAGTAACTCGCCTTGCTATTATTATAGTACATGGATTTGCACGTGGATTTGTGCAAAACTATCAATCCATATTCATATATGTACATACATGTAGCAAGAGCGTGTATGAGCTCCGCTGACGGTGATCAATACATAATCTCTTTCAGCGGACACATGAACCGTTTGTTTGTCAAAAGGCATTTTACATTGATGAAATCCTTTGTAGTATTAGAAACTAAAAAACAAAGATCATAGCAAAGATGGAATTCTATAGTACGCAGTTGTACATATGTATATTTACAGTGGAGTTTCTATATAGTCGATTCTCCCTATACCGGCCCTCCTTATAAGAGCACTCACTCTATAAAAGCACCGGACTCTATACCAGCACAATTTTATTATTTTCTCACTAATATACATATATATATTTTTTTTTTTTTTTTATTTACACCCAATTATGGAAATATTGTTGGAATTTGGATAATTATCAAAGTTAAGCCTGAAAATAATCCTAATTAATTATTATTAATATTTTTATAAACAATTTTCTATTCCAGCAGTTCGTTATAAGAGCACTTTTTCTGGTGCAGATAGGGTGTTGTTATAGAGAGAGTCGACTGTATAACAACTCTGATGGGAAGGGCGAAAAGTATTGTTACGGGGAAAGGTTATCATAAAGAACATTAAATATACATACCTTATACATGTACGAAGGGTAGGAAAAAGTATGTTGCTACATAGAAATGTTGTTGAGAGACTTGTTATAGAGAGACTCCACTGTATTTGGAGCTGAATGAGAACAAAAATCCGTTGGATCGGCATGTTTCTCGACTGCCATCATTTAATATTTCAGATTGTGTATTATTTACATGCACACAATTATGATACGAAGTAGAACAGCAAAAGTCCAAAAAGTTTCTCTATTTTTTGCCTCAAAGGTAAACTATAGCAAATGTGGGTGAAATTTAGTATTGCATTGCATCAAACTGAAATTTCTAGCGTTCATAAGTAATGAAAAATGGTACAAAAATTCTCTTAGCTAAATATTACAGATGTCGTTGCAACATCTCCGCATGTAAAAATTTGCGAAATATTTGATTTGAGCGGCAAATAATACCGCAGTAATAGTCAAACATTTAACCAAATGAAAGTAATCCATATGATATATGTATATATAAGTGAAGAATCCATAGGATATATGTACATAATGTGATTAGACGTGGCAGGGTCGTGGTAAATTTTAGCCCGTATTTTTCCCCGTTTCGGTAAAAGTGTAAACAGATTTTTTGGCAAAAATTGTTGAGCAAAAACATACCACCGTTGGTCCGTTCAGGCCCTGAATATTTAGCAATTTGCCCTAAAATTTGTGTTGCAGGCAGTAAATGGATGAAAATATAAATGAAGCGAAATTTATTAAAAACAACATTTGAATTGCAACACACAATACGATTACACTCCACACAATATAAATTATTATTAAGGTAACCACTTCGGACATTTCCGATTAGAAAATGAGAACAAAGGGGAAAATTTTTGTTTATTTTGCATGAACTCTGGATTCGAACTTAAGCCACATGCTCTCTGCCTTCATTGTGAGCTTGGAGCGCTTGAGTGGAATCGTAGTTTTCTCGCAGGGCTCGATTTTGAACTTGTAGACCAAGTGAGCCAACGCTGCCTTGACTTCCGTGATGGCGAATCTCATTGCTAGAATAAAATTCAAATTAAAAAATTAGAAGATTTGTTTTAACTGAGAAGGATAAATTCAAGAATTAAAAAAATTACGACAAAATGCGGTAAAGTGCTTCTTGTCTCACCAATGCAATTTCTTGGACCTTGACCAAAGGGAAGGTAAGCATACGGATGGCGATTGGCCTTATTTTCCGCATTGAAATTTTCTGGGTTAAATTTCTCCGGATTCGCGTAGTGCCTTTCATCGTGCTGGATTCCATTGATTGGGATTTGAACGAGTGTGCCTTTTGGGATGGAAAAATCCGTCCCTGCAATTTTATAGTCCTTCGTGCATTGGCGCTCCGTCACTGGCGCTGGTGGATTTTTCCTCAGGCTCTCTGCAAAAAAATAATTATTTCAATTGTAGACCAACAATAGGGCTGGCAACGATTCGATTCAGAATCGGATTGTTCGATTCGATTCGATTCAATTCAAATACTTAAGAATTTGATTCGATTCGAAACATGAATCGAATCGAACGATTTGATTCAAGACAGAAATCGGAGCATAACATTTAGCAGAAACACAATTCATCCGATCCATTAATTTATACAAAATATTTCGATATTCTTCCGAAGCAGAGCAATAACCATCAAAATATTGCAGCAAATTTACATCAACGGAAAATATTATATTATTGCTACTTGCAATTGTTTGAAGTGGCAAATTATTAGACTTCATTATCTGCTTAAAATTTGCAAAAAGTGGAAAAAAATATGTCGCAAAAATATATTTTTTGGATTGCTTCAATCATGATTCGATTCAATCCATGGCTTGAATCGATCCAAACCGAATTATTTGCATCCTGAATCAGATCGAATTGCGAATTTCGATCCGATTTGGGCTTTGAATCGAATCGAACTAAAAATGTTGGATCAAATCGGATTGGCGTCAACCTTAACCAGCAATTTCAAGTTTACGAATGATTACGTATGTAAATTTACGTTTCGTAAATTATGAAATGTTTTAGAGATTTATATAGATTTTCGAGTTTTCATTTTGTCTTTTAAAACTATAAAAATTCACACAAATTTCAAATTACCAGACACGACCATATCCAAATACGCCAAGCTATGCGTAGCCTCGTAGGTAAGATTCCCGTTATTTTTCTCCATAATAGGAGTAATTTCCTCCGCCAGCTTCTCCTGCACCTCCGGATTAAGGGCGAGTTCATAAATGGCCAGGGTCAAGGCATTTTGGACGGTGTCAAGCCCGGCAAAGAAGAAGAGGAAGGCCTGGGCAATGATGGAATCATCATCCAAATCCGCGTCCAAATCCTTCTTTTGAGTGGTGGACGATGTAAGGAGGGCGTCCTTTTCGAACTGATCCAAATCCTTTTGGTCCTTCTCGTTCTCCTGTTGCTGCTCGTGCAATTCTAACATCATCTGGAGAAAGTCTTGTCGGTTGTCCTTGCCCTGGTTCGCTCTCCGAACTTCGATGTTCTTCCTGATGATGCCCGCAAAAAAGTCGGTGGACTCCGGATCGGTGAATCGGAATCCTAGGACCTTGTTGATTAGTGGGAAGATCATAACTATAATCACCTTCAGAAAACGAACTGCGCTGGCTGACTGTAATTTCAGGACCATTTTACGGAAGTAAGAATCCTCGTTAGTGAAGACGTCCAGTTCGTCCAGGCCGAAGACGATGGAGGCGATGACGGAGACGGTGTAACGGCCAAAGGCATCCTGTTCATTGAGTTTCGCAAGGATTTCGAATTTAGTTTTATTGCTTTTACTGGAATTCTCGGTGATCAATTTCAAATTATATCAGTTTCGATGTACAGTGGAGTTTCTCTATAACAACACTGAAGGGAAGAGCAAAACATATTGTTACGGGGAAATGCTATTATATAAAACATAAAATATGCGCTTTACATGTACGAAGGGAGGAAAAAATAATGTTATTACATAGAAGTGTCGTTATAAAGAGAATTATACATAGACACCATTTGTACATACATTTCAGTTTATATTAATTTCAATTTAAATCAATTTCAATTTAAATCAACTTCAATTTAAATCAATTTCAATTTAAATCAACTTCAATTTAAATCAATTTCAAATTAAATCAACTTCAATTTAAATCAATTTCAAATTAAATCAACTTCAATTTAAATTAATTTCAATTTAAATCAACTTCAATTTATATCATCTTCAATATAAATCAACTTCAATTTAAATCGATTTCAATATAAATTAGCTGCAATTTGAAGATTTTCAATTTAAATCCATTTCTATATTCGAATCAGCAGCAATTTAAATATTTTTCAATTTGCAGTAATTTCTACTTAAACCATTTTCAATTTAAATCGTGTTCAATTTCTATCTAAACGAAATTCATTTTCAATTTCGATTAATACTAATTTCTACTTAAATCAAGTTCAAATTAAATTTATGCATCTATTTTAATTTAAGCCAATTCAAATAAATCAATTTATACATCTATTTTAATTTAAGCCAATTGAAATAAATCAATTTATACATCTATTTTAATTTAAGGCAATTCAAATAAATCTATTTATACATCTATTTTAATTTAAATCAATTTCAATTTAAATCAACTTCAATTTAAATCAATTGCAATTTAAATCAATTTGAATATAAATCAATTTTACTTTAGACCAACTACAATTTAAATCAATTTCAATTTAAATTAGCTGCAATTTGAATATTTTCATTTTACAGTAATTTAAACTTAAACCATTTTCAATTTAAAGCCATTTCTATTCAAATCAGCTGCAATTTAAATATTATTCAATTTGCAATGTCAATTTAAACTATTTTCAATTTAAATAAATTTCAATTGAAATGATTTGCAATATAAATCAATTACAATTAAAATGAGTTGCAATTTAAATCAATTTCAATTTATGTAAATCAATTTCGATTTAAGTTGGATTTGGGTTTAATTTTAAATTTAACGGTATTTTATTAAATAAAAAAATATTAAAAAAAAAACTCTGGGAAGGAAATTTACCTGAAATTCAACCTCGTTCTGCTTTTTACTCAGGTTTTCCAGATACGTGCCAAACCGGTGTCCGCAGATATTGAAGTACTGGAACATCCGCTTGATCTTCCCGGTGGTAAAAGTTGGACTCATGACGGATCTCAGGGATTTCCACTCCTTTCCTTCCCGACTGATGAGCATCTTGGAGAAGATGTAGTCATGCTTATTTGTATTAAGATTCCGCCGGTCCACGAAGTGATCAAAATCCTTGACCATAATGTGTTTGACCAAGTCCAAGTCCGTCACGTAGAGCATGGGCTGGCGCAAAGAGACAAACCCGCCGAAGCGAGTGCTCCGAAATGCATTGTAAATTACTGGATCTACTTCCAAGAAGCCTTTTTTGAATGTGAGCGTGTCCCACAATGAGCCTATTTCCTTGGATCTGATAAATGGAACCCCTTTGTTCTTCCAGTAGTCCTGATTCCCGTCGTTGTAGTACTTGTATAGTCCGAAGAGCAGGAGTGCTAGGACTCCGATGACACCCAGAATCGTGAGGAGCATTTTGAATTATTTTTCTGGTCGATACAAGACATACAAAATAATTTGTATTATGTACATTTAACACGTGTGTACTAATTATTTCCCAATTTTTAAAATCGCTGTAGCTGAAGCTATAATTAAATTTTGGCTAATTGGATTTCGTTAATTAATCTTCATAGGAATTTGTTTTTAAATTTCGAAATAAAAATCCACGGATTTTACAAATGTTGAAATTTATAAATTAGAAAACGAACAATTCAATGATTATAGTTTTATAAAACGGAGCCAAAATTAGGATAAAAGTCTTGCCTCGTACTGTCGTACTAAAATTGAATTTGTTTTGTTTTTTTAAACTCGAATTTTGATAAACACAATCAAAATGTTTAGAGAAATGACTTGCTTTTAAACAGCAAATAGAAATTTGTAGTACATAGTATAAATAATTTGATTTTAATTCTTCATTTCATAAGGCTTCCGGAAAAAAATTGAGGCAACACAGGAACTATTTCAGCCGGACTTGATTATGTTTTGATAAAAATAGAGACACACATATATTATGTAGACAATATAATGCAATATAGAGTGTATAT
>JAQGBT010003160.1:0-20699 GCA_034698585.1 Disparrhopalites patrizii | reverse complement strand
CAACTATAGTTGACGGTTGACGCTATGCAACGAACCGACGCGACCTGCACGAACGAATCCAGAAGAGCCTGTTGGTGAAGTCAGTCAGTCCAGCGCGCAGTAGCCTGTCGCGGACTCGCGACTGATACTATCTTCTGGGCGTTCCGAACAAAACAAACTGGAGTTGTTGGATACTGGACACTGGACACTGCACTGGATTTATTTCAGAATCATATCAGTTCGTCAAATGAGTGAGGAGGTCAGGACGTCGGGGTCATGGTCGGACAGGATTTAAGGAGTCAGATGTCAGATCTCTGCTCAGACTATCCCGCCACCTTCCCCTTTCCCCATAACAATCAATCCAAAAAGTAATCCAATAGTCAATATAATTAGGTATGTATTATTTTGATCACAATAATGTTTTCAGTAATCCCAGATTTACAGATCCCATATCCCATCCCATATTATGTATAATCCCATTATAAATAATAATAAATAATAACTTATAATTATTATAGCCATTCAGTCTCCAGTCTCCCCCACGTCAATTGTTTTCATCATCCATGTGGGCAGTGGCTAAACGCTCAAGGGTCATTTAATAAAATCATTTCCAATCTGTAATAATTCTGTGAAAATACATACTTATCAATAATATGTACACAGTTGTCATGAATTCGTGGTGATGGTGACTGTGACTGGTGACTCGGCCGGCGATCACACGATACGATCAGACGAATATTCGTTCGAATCACGTCAAAAATACGAAATTTGTATTCGTAATTCGTATTGACAAACACCCGAATCCTTTTGCCTTCTCACTTATTCACGCCTCTGAAACTCGGAACTCTGAAGGCCCTAGCCAGGAAGCCACCCTCCCCTTGTTGTACTCATTGAAATTTGCGTTTACACAGCGCTATGCAACGCACCATGAAAAAACGTAAGTGCCATACACCAGAACTAAAGAACCAGGGTTATTTGCACCAAACGTTCAAAATCCTTCATATTAATATATTCGGATTCTTTTAATTCGGGTAGAGAATTCCCACTCCAGAATTGTAAGATATGCACCATACCACGAGGATTTTTCATGTGAATCTGTACTTATTAGCAGATCTTCATCCACGTTTGCACGCACTGATGTCATCAAGATCTTACCGACCAGTAGAACCCACCGGGAGAGTATCGAACGAAGTTTGGATGTAAGAAGTAAGAACTCGGAGGCTGTAGTACTACAAATGTATACACGTAACATATAACGGCGGGGGGCCATATCATTGCAAATTGCAACTCAGATCGACGTTACAATTTGCAGTCCGAGACCAGATAATTGTGGAAGAAGCATAATAAAATAGTAAAACCGAGAAACTCAATCACTGCTCATCCAGCTCTTCAGGGACTTGGATTTCCCGTGACGCGGAAAGGCGTCATCGCATCACATAAGCAGTTACCTATCTGGGTTGGGTTGGGTCTATTTTATTGCGAAGAGTCCCTAGAAGATTTACCCAAGATGGTACTATTCGTAGGCGCTATAAATGTCAACAGTGTCATCCGCAGATATTGTAATCCTGCCAAGTAAGACAACAGCCAATGTACTGAATTCTGCAAGTCAAGCCAATTAACTTGCACTCTTATGGTGATATATTATAATATATCATAATATAATAATATTAATTGTTCTTCCATGTTGGTGTCAGATACTTCGGAATCTGACAAGTAAACGCAATCCTCCAGTCTGAGATCAGAGCCTTAACGGTATGTCCTTGTCCAATATGTAATCAGTCTCATTTCTCACCCAGAAAATCCAAACTCGCAGATTCCAGCAAGTAGCAAAAAAAAAGGAAATGTGTTTGGATTTGGTTGGATATTTTTTAATTCGTTGATTTTATTTTATAATATTATTTAATTCTCATTATATCAATGTCCAATCGCAGTGAATGTTGCCCCTGGATTGCATGATCGCTCGCTAAGATGGGACGGAAGTCCCAAGGTCAAAAAAGAAATAAGAGAAAAGCCAGTAAGAGTTCTGCAGGGAAGAAGAATCGCGTGCGAGCGTCTGAAACCCTTCGGAAAGACCGTTCCAGCAGTAGGTCATCCTCAGCAGCCACTTCAGCAGGACAAATGTCCACTGGAGGTGACCTCATGACCTGACCTACCTTTCATTCATTTATCTACGCACAATTATAATTTATCCTCTATGTATAAAAGTGTTCGCAATATGTTCTCTAAAAAAACTGCTTTTTTAAGTTGTGCCAAGTGTGCCTGGCGGTGGACAGAATACCATCCAGAAATCGGCCATCTTTCACATCATGTTAGAGTCTGACGGTGCACCACGTAAGGCACTCCTAAAATGGCATTTCTAAAATTACAGTACGATGAAAATGTCTGCTGTAATTCCCGACTTATTTTCATTTCCATTATATAAAATAAATTATTAAATTATTTATATAGCTGAATGCAATAAGGGCAAGATGAAATGCTACGCGATTCTCAATGACAAGCATCAAAGACTTTTTACGGCCAAAGAAGATCGTCCCGGGAAGGGTGGAAACCGACCATTTCACTTGACGCTTCATGATGACCAGAAAAGGGCGATGATGACCGTGGAGCGGAAGGGTAACTCAATGCTCAGTTGCTTTGGTGCCAAATGCTGTGGAAATGTAAGTTCTGATCAGCAGCGCATTTAAATATACATAAATATGTATCT
Source organism: Disparrhopalites patrizii (assembly GCA_034698585.1). Lineage (NCBI taxonomy): Eukaryota > Metazoa > Arthropoda > Collembola > Symphypleona > Sminthuridae > Disparrhopalites > Disparrhopalites patrizii. The sequence goes on along the minus strand of JAQGBT010003160.1, from coordinate 18,016 downwards.
ACTTTAACGAAATTATGACATGTTTAATAAATTATTCCTTTTGTCCAGGATGCAAGAGTTACAAAGGACAACTCGCTCCTGGGAACGATTCAGCAGAAGTATGCTCACGGCCTGCTAAAATTTGCGATATTTGACAGTTACAAGTCCAACGTGATATCGGTGGTTGGGCCGTCCAAGAGAGTTTGCTGTTCCAGTCACGTTGGCGACGAAGTGACCTTTCGCATCCACAACGTGGCCTTGACGGCCATCAATGACCACAATCAGATCGGTGCCATGAGAGTGTACTCCGCCCCGGAAGCATTCACAAATGATCCCTATATTTTTAGCGTGGAAGTTCCCAAATCCTTGTCCCCTGATTTGAAGCTTTTAGTTTTGGCTGCTGGTGTTGTTGTTGTAAGTGTACCGGTCTTTTTTGTTCCGAAAAATATTTGGATTTGGATACTAAAATGAATCCGCACGGTACATGCGCATGTGTAATTATAATGACTCCACACGTTACATGCGCATGTGTAATTATAATTATTAATGTTTATAATTGTGGCGTTTTTGTTTTTTCCAGGATTTGTCTTATTACGAGAATAACCCCGGCTTAACCTTGCAAGGAAATTTTTTTTGTGCGTTCGTGTTCCTGTTAATCATAATCGTATTTGTGGGTGTCTTCTGTCTGATCCCGACCATAGAGAAATTAGTAACCTGACCTAGGAGAAAGTTGAATCTCGGATGGATGACTGATATATATTTTTTTGGAAAAAGACTCTCACGTCGGCCGTGTCGGAAGCGCGGACGAAAGTGTCCCCATCGCGGGTACCAAAAACTGCGATGATGACCATCTTGATCTGTGTCAGAGTCAGGAGCAGGAAAGCGTGGTTAATTCGGAAATATTTATAGTTCTCGTGTTTTTCTTTGTGCCGCTCCTTTCATGTCATGTCATCAAGGGGTCATTTTTTTTATTATTGTCATTATTAATTCAAACAACCGTTACCAAATAAAGCTCTATCATTGTTGTCAGCTAACGAGCTTTTTCATGCTACCTTTCCTACTTTTAGTAAAGTATTTATGAATTCACCTGCAAAACGTACTTCTTATGTTTCTGAAATATGACTCGTGTATAACAATTATGATTTGGGGCTTGTTATACAGACAAAAAAATAATTAATGTTTCTAACACAAACTGTTTTATACAAATAAGATAATTTTGTACATTTCAAGTTACACGGTAATGACTAATGATGGTAAACTGATGACTACAGACCACAATCATTTGAAATCTAACATTAACGTGGAAATATCTAATACTTCGAATGAGCTAAAATACATATTTGGGTAGCTTAATCCTGCCTCCGAAAAAACGTTTGAATCTCTTCCAAAGATTTGCCCTTGGTCTCTGGGACAAGGAAGAAAATAAATAAAATACTGACCAGACCTATGACTCCAAATAGGATAAAAATCCCACTTAACGTGATTTCTACCATTAAAATGGGGAAGGATTTGGTGACAAGGAACACACAGAACCAGGAGTAGCCAATGGTTAAGGGATTCATCACATATCTGACATGGAGTGGGAGGATTTCGGTGACGACGATCCAGCAAAGGGGGCCGTAACCGATAGCAAAGGCAAAAACGAAGCACGTAAGGAAAGCCAGGGGAACCCAACGAAGAACTTCACATACTTCCGACCCGGTCAAATAACTATTCGGGTTGGATGAGCAAGAATAATAGTACAAACTGAGTATCCCCGCCGCCAGGGACAAGAGACTGGCAGAGGTCAAGAGGAGGAATTTCCTCCCCAATTTTTCGACAAAGCAAGTGGAGATGAGGACGGCGAGACATTGAATCGCCGTTAGGATGATAGCCGGGAGGTAAGGTCCAAGCTGGTGGAATCCGGGCGTTTCCTTGAAAATCATCACGGCGTAAAAGGTGACCCCGTTAATGCCCGTGAGTTGCTGGAAGGACATCAAGGCCAGGGCAACGGCACAGGCCTTCACCGTAGAGGGCTCAATTTTCTGGAAATAGCCTCGTTGGATCAAATTATTATTCTTCTTATTCTCATGGATTTGGTCCACAATGGTTTGGAATTCTGATGGTTCCTCCAGCCTATTGGTGATTAGGTTTTTTTCCAGCATTTTGCTGACTTGGGTTTCTTTAATAATGCAATCCGATCCGGCAGTGGTATTCAGAGGGATTCCTCGGAGGCGTTTGTAACTCTCCAAAGCTTTAGAATATTCTTTCCGGAGGATAAAGTAGGATGGAGTATTCGGAGCCAGGAGCAGAAGTAGGACGGAAGGAGAAGTAATTAAAACCGAGGCAACTGCCAGGTTCCTCCATTCCAGAACACTGCCAAGAACGGTGGATAACCAGATGCCAAAAATCATTAGGAACTGAAATGAATCATCAGATTGATTAATACATACCTAATTACCTATATATTTATACACTATCATCATTATTGTAGTATTACAGGGAAAAAAACGTATTCATCAAAGCCCTTGGGCTTTACCTGTGGCAAAATCCCCAGCCTGCCCCTTTGGCAGTCAGAGGCCACTTCGATGATATAAAGTGGAGCACTAGAAATCGCCACGCCACTTCCCAAGCCACCTGCAACAGGATCCAATTAAGCCGGGTTAACGAAAATTCAGATAAAGTTCTAGGTAACTACAAATGGAGCAAACTAAAACATTTGGAAAATGCATACGCTATATTGAAAGTGAAACTAATAGGGAAGGGAGTCTTCTGAAAAGTCACAAAGACAAATATTTAGGATATCCCCGTGAATAAGATGAGAGTCACCATAAATAAATACTGAACAGAAAAAAAATGTAGGTATACCAAACCCTGGAGAGAAAAAAACTGGCTCAAATATGCTCGAAATGCTCGACATTACCTAGGAATCGACCAACAAAAATATAATAAATATTTTTGGAAAATGCTATTGTTAGCCAAGATCCAATGAGTAAGGGCGAGGCACAGGTCATGACCGTGTTTTTGGCACCCCATTGGCCAATGGGCAAAGTGGCCAGGATGGACCCACACATGGCACCAAGAGGACTTAAGCTACCTAAAAATTACATACAAATCAACGCTTTTCAAGGGACATATCCTGATTAAAGACATATGCAAAACACAGATTTTCAAAAGTGACCCGAGGATATAGTTTGAACCTTGACCCTTGACTCACCTATCCAAGAAATATCATGATGCGTTAGGTTACTAAATTGCGAATCATTTCCCATGGACGGAATCGCTGTGGAGGTGTAGCCTAGGAAGTTCCCCGCGGAAATGCAGACGTAACTAACTGAGAAGGCTGCAAAAAACTGGAAAACAATAATTTAGTCTGGTCATTTTACAGTCATTTAAATTGCTTTATGCACAAATATTATAAAATATTTGCACAAATAAAATCAAATATTTTTTCCACAAACCTGCTGCCATCGGCCACCATTCTTATCCGGCAACAACGCGAAGTCCGTCCTCTGGGGAAGCATATTGATGGAGATGTCCACGGTCTTGACATCCATATCGTCATCTAAAATTTTGGCCATCAAATTAATGTGTGTCCTTCCAAAACATGAAGTGTAGTTCTTAACTTTTTAATACTGGAAAATGATTAAATGCGTGGGCATAATGAACAATGTAGCTAATTCAGATGCTGAGGGATTTGTCAAATTATTATTACCCGATTTATTTCCAGTCCTTAATAATGTCAAATGTCACTGCTGAAAATGAAACTGGACGAATTTCTCTGAATAACACTGGATAGGCAGTGTTTTCTAATTTTTTTAAACACTCCTAGAAAAATAGCTGGGTTTATTAGTTGCGTTTTGAAAAATATCCTCGTGTGTTGACCGCAATGGGGTTAGAAAATTTAAAAAAATTACGTCCTCCCGATTCCTTTAAAAAGCAAATTGAAAGTGAGAACTCCTCTCGAAGGGATGCGTGCTGCCTGATTGACGGACTCTTAAATCAGTCATGAAATACGTTGTGGAATAAAACCACGAATAGAAAACTTGCGCCCGATCCTTGCATTCACGAAGACCTCCGACAATACAAGATCGATTCCTGACAACGTCCCGCGTAAACTCGAAGGGACTCCAAGGTAACCCAACGCTGCTTTATCGGACTCCCGTCCAAGGAATTGATTCGCCGTGAGTATCGTTTATTTTCTCTATAGCAGCGTTTGGATTCCTTCCGAAGGCATCCTTCACATTTCCAAGTCGTTTAGGCGGGGTTACATCCCACTCTTTTTGCTTGTATTCAACGATCCCCTGTGCAAAAGGCACATTTGTTAACCCCCAAATTAGGTACCTGAAAGTCCAATCTGATGGACGCGTCATTTGAATATTTTTTCAATAGCTGAGCTTCCTTCATGCACTCCAGAGGATCTTTCCCTTCAATGCATACAGACGCAAATTAATTACTATTCAACTACAAAAATACCTGTCTGCACAATTTTTTTTTCCTCTAAAAAAAGCGACTGTTTGATTGACGGGTAGGGGCTTTAAAAGTTATTTTTAAAGGACATTTCAATATTATGCAAATCACGTTCACTCACCAACCAGTGTCAGAGGATGACGGAAAATCACCTGAGAGCGTGGCTAGCAACAAGTATCTGTAATCTCTATAGGTGCTAACTTATATGTATATTACTTTTATGTACATAGGTTTTTATTACTGATTATGTTTATGGAAGTAATATTTTAATTTTATCGGATATTTCCTTTCGAAGCAGGCCCCTGGAATGGATATTTTTTATTCATGACATGACCTTTTTCTAGAAGTTTGTATGCATGCACTAAATGCACTCGCGTCATTGGGTCTGTCTCAATGAAATGTGAATGCGCATGCAGTACGTCAGGAGCAAATGGGGTTATGTGATAATTTTATTTTTGGGCTAATTAATGGCAGTAATCTCAGGAATGAGTATTAAAGCTGTGGATTTACTGATGCTTGGGCAATCATTTCTTTCCTCACCACAACAACCCTTCCTTCGTGCGAAGGAAGAAGGAAAAGTGATTATTTAATATTTTTTTGAACGGTTTCTCAAGTCATGGCGTGACGCATCAGAATTCAGAACTTGGGATTCATTTAATTGGCCAAATGCTCAGGTGTCATATCCAAGAACAAAAATAGACATCCCATTTACAGCGCTTTATGATTTATGACAGTAACTGCTTTATCACAGTAGAAAAAAGCAATAAAACATTCTAAAGGTCAAATTACCTACACCGGTCCTTTCAAAGTCAAGCCCAAGGCCTATGCAGGATCTTCAAGGCATTTATGCGATGCATCTTTGCTGTGCATTCTGCATTCTTATTGTTAGTATTACTTAAGTACGTGCAATCTAGTTATTTTTATCAAGGCTCAGATGCAGCTGGTTTTGTAAGTTGCAATTTGTTGCAAGTTGCCCCCAGCGAAAATGTTCGCAAAAAAAGCAAAAACGTTTGTGCACTTCCGACACATCGTGCTGTTTATTGGGAATTGGCGTTGCTAACGATTCTTGTCATTTTCGGTCCAATTGAAATTTTTTCATCAACTGAATGTTGTGTAACAAAAATATATTTTTTTCCAAAATAGATTTACCTTGCCTTGAGAGTGAGAGACAAAGTTCTGCTGTTCTGCTTTTTGACTTAATGTCATTAATGTGCTCTAATCCTAATGGATCTCTAATCAACTATTCATTATCCATTATCATTACGCACATGTACTCAACTCAGCTATCTACATATACATTGTGGTAATCGGGCAATTTGCAAGGTGCATGGTAGATATTCGACAATTCGTTACAAAATCTTTTTTGATGATTGTACAGTATATGACCTAAATAAACACACCGTGAATCCTGCCTACCTATGACCTGTTCCATACATATGAGAGGTTCGGAATCGGATTCAAACCGGCCTAAGTCCATTGGAACAAATACAGGAAGTGCAAAAAGCTGTACAGATATCACAGATATGTTACAATCACGATCACGACATCAATGTCAGTCATTAAAAACAAAAACCATTAATCCTAAGTTCCTAAGATTTCGAAGGTAGGATTAAGCAGAAGCAGCTAGATTATTATTGTTCTGTGAAATCAGCAATCATACTTCACCTCGCAACAGTTCTCTGTTCTCTCCAATCTCCAATATTCACACATCAAAAATACATCCAAGGGATGTGAATCAATAACTTGCGAATGTGATCAGCATTTTGTCTTTCAACATGAAAAAGCGTGAGTGAAATACTTTACACACAACAAACGTAATACACAGGCCAAATGCTCGTCATATCAATAATTACAATCGTCGACCCCGATTATTCGGCTATTGTAATTATTGTTGAAGTTGCATCATCCAATTAGAATTAATGGAAATCTAACGTCAATATGAATGGAATTTAGCTGATCATCCCCGTCCATCGAAGTTGTTGTCACCGACATCATCGCGCAAAGGAAGCATCGGAGCAAATGCAGATGTAGAATCGGGAATTTTTGGTGCCACAAAGGCTCTCATGGCTGGATCATCGCCTAAACACTCCGAAGTTAGGAAGAACTCCAAAATTCAAAATGGTACCAATCATTCTTCCTCCAGCTCAGGGAACGTAGACGATGACATATTCGGGTTGCTAAGTGAGTTAAGTCACGAAATACTATTGTTTAACATTTACCATTTGTGCGACTGGGCACAGATCAAATTGCAGGAAAAACAATGATCTGGCGTTACTTTGGCAGTATCCTTAGAAGACTTAGCAAACATCCCACCAGGCTTAGAGGCTTTCGTAGGAGTAACCAAAGCGTCAGTTGCAGCAACGTTGTCCCTTCCAGGCAAGATCACAAAATCAATTGACGGCAGTAATAATAATTAAAATTAAATAATTAATAACACTTACAAAATTCTAACTTACTGAAAACAAACACGTTAAATCTAGTTGACTTTCACTCACTGACCTTCACTTGCAGTAATAACTAATAACTGTAAGAAGAGCGAATTTAATAAAACCTTTACCCTATGTACAACATTTATTAGTGGGGACTGAAACTGTAGCAAAATTCTCCAGGAAGTACAGCGTTCGTGATCAATCAGGCGAAGCAATGTATTACGCAGCAGAGAACGTAAATGCTGTTTCCGAACTTCTTTGTCAAGGTTTTCGACCGTTTCGTTTCGAGTTGTTCGATTTCCAGGGAGAACCTGTAATGCGGATTCAACAAAAATGTAACACCGTCATGGCTTGTTTCCAAGCTGAATGTGCAGGATCCGTAACTCACTTAAAAATATGGCATACTTGAACCTGTAAATTAAGGACTAAACCATGATTTCATTAAGCCATATTGAACAGTAAATGCAACTAATTAAATGTCGCAGCGAGTGGATGTACTTTTAAGAAACGGGAAACGATTGGGAAGTGTGAATCAGACGTTTTCTTGCTGTACTCCTGTATACGAAGTTATAGACGAACATTCGAAAAGATCTATGACTATTGTTGGTCAATATGGTGGGGTGTGCTTTATTTGTCAAGCCAAACCTTTCCGTGTTTTTGCGGACATCCTTCGGCACGAGGAAACGGTCACCGAACTGATAGCTACAATTGGAAGACGTCTAGTCAACTACAAAGAAGAAATGAATGTGGAGATGAAAGCTCTTCTTCTCGCTGCAGTCTTTCTCTTGGTGAGTGAGAGGTATCGTACCGACATAATAAATTACAAAAAGGTTGTGTTATACAGGCGCATAAATCATATCCACCAAATCAATTCAGTATACGTATATTATAACATGCAAAGCTTAGCAATAGAGATAAGTATCCTAGTCGTGATGTTTTGTGAAAAACTGCGTATGTTTTTCTCCATCACGCAGGAAATGGACTACTATAGGAGCTGCCGTGGACTTCGGAAAGTAGTACTAATTGTTGTTTTAGTCCTGACTGGAATCATAGCTTACCGGTTCAGTCCCTATTTTCATAAGGTCACGTAGAGCTTGTTGCAGTTATGAATACATGAATTTTGCTGCAATTAATGATTTATTTCTGTGATCTAGTTTACTGGTACTGGTTATTACTACTTGAATAACATCAGCACTAATTGAAGTTTTATTTTAAACTACTCACTACTTCTTGCAAGTAACTTTTTTTTGTGAAATTATTGATTTGACTAATACAAAATTACTTCAGAAAAAATCACTGGTGTAATAATCACAAATACGAAATACCTAATGAATGGCGAATTGAAAGGAGACTGACAAATACGAATATTCGTAACGCGAACTCTAGTAAGTCTGACGGCTTTCGGTTACAAATTACATTACAAACACGAATAGGTAATTACAAACTAAGTATTACAACACGAAGAAATACACCAGACTGCCCATTTCTTTGATCAAAGAGGGATACAAGGTGCTCTTCGAAATCATGAATTATTTCAAGCATCAGAAATCGTTCTCCAGAAACCGGTACTCAAAGAGGAAATTTTCCTTCTTTCTTTGGGCCCATTTTTCAATATCAAAGTATACGTAGGTTCCCTGCATGTCAAATTAGAATTTCAGAGGTGAGTGCACTCATTTCATAATAGTAATAGGGTAAGCACTGTAAGTAAACACTGCACAATATAGTAATATGTACATATAGGGTGGATTCAACATACATATTCATAGTCCTCCGTGGTCTTCGTAGGCATCTCATGCCTTTGATACCATGTCAAATATTTTGTATGAAATCTCCACATCCTTTCTTTTAGCTCTTTAGCGGCTAGATACTGACCCTTTGACCCCTCAGCATAGTAGAAGATAAAAAAAAGTGTCTCCAAGTCGAACTGTTTGAAACACATGCTCATGCTGAGGAAAGGTACAGGTTTCTTTAAAAAAAAATGACGTGAACAATTAATACACGTACATTTTATCACAAAAGTCTGATTAACAATTATAAAATTATAAACAATTGAGGAATGTTGTGACTTGTGACTACTAACTTGTGGGTAATACGACGGTAGTGGCCATGCTTCACGGGGCAGCAGCTGTCCAAGCCTTTCCGTGCAACCAGATAACGGCATATGCGCAGCAGATACTTCTAACATTTTAAAACGTTGAATGTCTGCATTGCTTAAAGGCACATGGCCAAGTGGTGCGGCAGCAAGCAATGGTGGTATTCTAGCTTCTTTGATTACTTAAAGTACATATAATCAAATAATTATTTTCTGTACTACATACAACAATAAAAAATAAAAAGGATGATAGCGAAAAGTAGACATATCATGAGTCTTCTTACGCGGTAACGACGGAGGAATATTTTGGCAATATTCATCTGAAGTTCGGTTTGGAAATGGATGACTTAAAAGCCGTTGGCAATTGCTTTCTGCTAGTACTTCTTCAATAGCTTTTGCATGGCTTTCCTAAATCCGTAAAATACAAGTTTCCATCAATTAAATGCTTACAATTCATGTACAGTTATGCCCTTTTTTATGGAAATTTTAATGCATATCAGTAAAGCATTATTCTTTTTGTATAATACGTCAAATAATACTAAACAGCTACACCGTAAACTGCATAATAAACACTAACCGTATGGAACATTGAGTTATCGAAGCTACTCCTCTTGTGCGAAGCGTTACAATTCAAGTCCAGCTCCAAGGAAGAAACAGTCGAGTTAACTTCTGAACTGGAGAATGGACTATCTGGGTCGGAAGACGATCTGTTTTCTAAGCACTGATCGCGTTCTGTGATATATTCAAATTGCTATCACTTTACGCTACCTCAGTACATTTTGGTTCGTCATGATAAGTATAATGTTAAAAGCGTCAATAACCTTCACTTTCTCGACCGCTGGTGGAAACTGAAATGTGAAAAATGTTGGAACCAACCCCGTTTTTGACGACATCATGACCGGTTGCATGCGTGGACAGTGCGGACACACGCCCAGATACAACATCCTTAAAGCTGGATGTAGGTGCTGGGTACGTACAACATTTCTTTGGCTCACCGAAATGGTTATTATTCTGCGTAAATGATAAAAATACCGAACACTTAAAACTAAATCGGCGCCACTATCCAATAATGTTGATGCACAAAAAAGAAATTACCCGGTCTTCATAAACTACTTTTCCATTCCTCCTGGGCTTACTTTTTGAAGGATCTTCAAAAGTACTGCTATGTTCTTGACTACTTGTGTTCCACTCATCACTATGAGGTAATCGATCTACTCCGGACGAGGTTGTGGTAGTATCTGATTCGGTTCCATTAGCCACTTCTTCCGCGGACGGGGCGTTGATGAAGGAAATGTTGGTTGTCGATTGCTCAAACTGCATTACAATTTACAATACCATTTACTGTTACAAAATTATCCGTTGATACTGTTTTAGAGTAATGCAAACATATGTATGTACGTAATATTACATGTCGAGCCCTTCACACAATGTTGACTTAAAAAATTACCTCATCCATCCCTTCAATTTCATCGTAAATGGCAGAGTCCTTAAAATTAGGGTCGTCTTCACCTTGTAGGTAATAATCTATATCCTCTTTTATATTCCTCACTTCATTAAGAAACTTTTTTATCTAAAAACGTTATTGAATTCATCCATATTCTAAACAGTGTGGTAACGTCTTAAATTAAACAACTTCTTTGATTAAACCACCTTACCCGAGTGGCGGAATAGTCAACATCACTTCCCAGTTCGTCCAGCATCCGCATCAAGATTTCCAGCTTGTCAATGTGAAACTTGTGTCGTTCTACATTGATCTGAAGTTGGTCAATGCGCTCCTGATCATCATCCGCCTGTCCTCGTCTCTTCTCACTCGCCATCAAGGATTCGATTTCCGATTCAAAGTGATCAATCTGTATCTCCAGCTTATCCATCCAGTCACAAATCCACACATGGACTTCGTCCGACTCCTGTGCGATGGGATCCACTTTTGGAGCTGAGCCAAGACCAACCTTGGAGTAAGTCTTGATCTTCATTTCACGCTCAATCCCTTTGAATCGTTCCATTTGCTATAAAAGTACAGAAAAACAGTTCAGTCAATCAGTCAAGTTAAATCAAATGTTGATAACATGGAATGATCCAAAGATAAAAATGTATGGCATATAATAAACTCCCATAAAATTAAAAAAAAAAGGTTTTAGCTGCTACCAACTAACTGTTTCAATTAATTTCTTGGTGTCAACGAGCATCGTTTTATCCTTGATATCCGTCGAAGCAATCCATGCCTTAATCTGCTCTCGCAACCTTTGCAACTTTTTAATTTCTTTTTTCAAATCAGTTTCGTACTTCTCTTTTTGATTGGGAAGCGTGGAGCTGATGAGCTTCTGCCAAACGTCTTCCACAGATTCCACCCCTTCACTAACTTTCTTCAAACACCGGTCAATCTCCCCCACCAAAGGGTACAGGAGGTGCTTGTGCTTCAGTTGGGACACGAATTCCGAATGACATTTTCGAAATTCCTGAGCATCGTAGTTGACCACAAAACTGGCAAACATCTCTGACTCTGCTCCGATGACCCCTCCGATTCCGATCCCTCCTCCTTTATTACCAAATCTGTCCTTATTTCGACTCCCTCCTGGCATATCACTTCCCCAACTACCATCCGTCAAATCCAAACTGTCACCTTTGACCTGGTCAAGCAAAAACATTCTTATAGAGCACGTTCTCCACTGTACCTAACTTCCTTAACTCTTTTCAGTTTTCACCATACAAGAGAATGCCACAAGAAACATTTCTGGAATTTTTACCTGGTTGTTCGGGATATCTCAGGTAATAGTATATACTTTTCCCAAATATTTTTTGTATGTCTATAGCACGCAATGAGAACTACCAACAATCGCTACAAAAGCACGCCTTTTTTTTGCTGTTGCTCCTAGCGGGAATGAATTGTCAAACACCAATGCAGTATTAATTGTTGGACGTTGGACCACAAAATACCGGAGAAAAGAATGGATCATTCGAAAAAGGAGCGTTTTATTTCCAGACAAATGCCTTTTTTTTCACGTAAATAAAAACAAAATGATATTTTTTAAAATAAAAAGTCAGTCTTGTGCAATTCGTATTTTAGCAGAATTTTTAGGAGAGAATGACATGCGGTTTCTTGTGTTCAAAAAAATCATTACGAACAATATAAAGCATAGCAATGAAGAATGCTATTGGTCAATTTACATACCGAATTAATGAGTACTAAAAGCCACGTGCGTTATAGACTCATGTCATAGGTTATATTAGTATTTTCGTATATAATATATTCGACCATTAAAAAAACAAGTTCTATCACATTGTTGACTTTAAAACCTTCCAATCAGGAAATTCGGGGTAGGCAAAGGACAATTCTTTCTCATGCATATTATTAAACTAGGAAAGCATGATAATGAGGCCTTTTTCTAATATTCGTGTTGATGATAAAATCCTAAGATAAATGCTCATAAACCATTTCCATATTATAAATTATTAAATATATGCATATGTATATAGTTTTATCTATATACATAATATATGCATATATAGATATAGTAACTTTGTTTATTGAAATTAATTGGAGCAACTCATCAGTAGTCATCCGGCAGGTTTTAGCCTCCGGGGCAAAGTGATACCTGATATCTCTGTGAGTTTCCCCAAAATGTTAGTTCAACCGGCGTCCGGATCAGTTTTTAATTTCTTCGCTAAAAGCATTTATTAATTTGGGGAAGCAAACGCTCTGATTATCTCGGATTTTTGCTGGCACGTTGTTTTTAAGTCGTAAATATTGCTGTGGTAGTTGTAATTGTAAGGCTAAACTATTTGAGTTTGCCATTCAGGATTTCGAGACACAATTAGTCAGTCATGAGGGTCACGACGAGTCAGGACGTCATGAGGTCAGGATTAGGATTGAAAGAGAAAAAGTCCGAAGAAGTAGTACGTCTATACACGTAAGTAAGCAAGTTATGCAGATTCCAGAATAAGTCGGTATTTTTAAAAATTTTGGATTCTTCACATTTTTCAATTTGTAAATGTCATACATACGGGTTGCACCTGGGGATATACCGCACATACAAATAATATGGTTGTCAATTGCCATACATCGTAGCTTAGTTTAAGTATCAAAACTGACCTGACCAAGTCTGCAAGTGATAGAATCCTTGTGTACAACAGTCAGTTTTTATATTTAAACGACGATATTGTATTTGTTGTCATGTTTACTATGTTTGTCAAAAACAAATGGTACATATTTGCTCTAGTACCCTTAAAATCTTGCTCCTCATTGTTTTTCATTTACCACAATTATATCCCAAATCACAATGCACAACAGCGGGTCTTACAGACAGTACACGTACACTAACACTACAGTACAGAGTACAGTGAATCAGCAAACGCCTCCATTAAATTACGTACGTAATTTTTAGTACAGTGAAAAATATGAAATACACTTTGTTGCTTTATAATAAATTGTCGAATTGCCTATTGTGCTTTGTAGTTTCAGTCGATTTACACATGCACATGTACATAGCACAGCACATAGCCGCAATTCATGATTAAAGGGTCCTGTCCTTTATGGGCCGTATTTAATGTGTGGAATTGAGGAATTGAGGATGCCTCCATCGTAAATCAAATAATTGCACCAAATAAATTCTTCCCACAATTCCCACTCCCAAATTCCCCTTAACCACTTCCGATTCCGAAATTCCGGTTGTTCCGATCTGGGTTGCAGTTACTAGCTAGCTCAATGGGGCACAAAAAGATCGTCGATTCCATTAATTCACATGGGGGCGCCACCAACTAGCGAAGACATACAACCTTAACCCGTCCCATCTAGTATAGACATCGTTTTACAGTCCTTGAAAAGACCGCGTAATGGCGTCCGGAAATGCAAGTACGTGAGACGAATTAGTCTAATTAATTAAGTCAGTTTGATTGGTTTTACTATTCGGTTTCGCGCACTTCTGGTTCTATCAAATACGGGTAACGCTTCAAAACTGCGCAATCTTTCGGAAAAGCCCTAATTAGCCTATTTGGTCAAAAATACTTTGATTTTTCGTTTCTCAGAAGCGTTTGCCAACCAAGTTCGTCAGAAGAACGAGCAACCGAAAGGTAAAGGAGCACGAAATTCCGTGGGCTCGGACGGCTCTGGTGGTTCCGGGGGTCAAGCAAGGAATACGGGATTGCCCAAGGGAAAAGGCGCGCAAGGGAAGAAATCAGCGCGTCAGAGTGGCGGGAATAACCCAAGACAAGCGCCGCCCCAGCAAGGAAGGCCGCCGCAACAGCCAAAAGAAAAAAAGCCCCCACCAGGCTTCCCCCCAGTTCAAAGGTCAGACAAGCCCTGGTTTGGTTCGCCCTATGACCCTCGAGAGGATCTCCTCATCGAGGTCAGACTTACGCCCACATACAGATAGAGAACACCACCAACACTTTCACAAGTACTTCCAAAATTGCTCTGCAAAACACGTGATGGCGTGATCATGAATCGTTAAGTGGCACCCTCACCTTATTAAAGGTCAAACTACACTAGGAAAAAATAAATTAACGCCAGTTATACCTTGCAGCCGTTTCCTTCACTAATACCTGTTTAAAAATTCCACCAGCCTTTCCCGGTTTATTTCGGTCCAGAAACAATTCCAATGCTCAATTGGTTCCCACATGAATAAGACACATTGAATAAGGCATGAAAAAGAACTTGCTGGTCTTTTAGAATTCGTCATTCCCACTTGATGGGTGAAACGCAGTTCTATTATTTATTATCGATTTAAAAACAGCGTATTTATTGTTATTGTTCCCCACGTCCCACACTTAATAGACCTGAACACAATCGGCTTGTTGTTCATTGTTTTTCAACCAAACAAATCCAGATAGTTTAATATTTAGCTTGGAACAAAAGACTTTTCCACAAACTTCACTTTATTTCTTCACTTCACTGCATCACACAAACAATTTTTTCTCTGGGTATAGGAACATACCTAGTTTGGAATAGGTACATAATGTATGTAATATGTACATACATACATATATCCGCCTTCTTATGAGACAATATCATAAAGTGTACGAATTTCTAACTTCTCCTGAAAATCCTTCAAAGTCAGGGCTGACTCAGAGGAGAAGCCCACAAGTTTGGCCCGGGTTGTCATGATAAAGCCATTGTCCGTAAAATGCCCGTCAATCGTGTGTGCATCTCCGAAACTGAGTAAGATGAAGAGGGCCACGATGTCTGCTGTTAATTCGAAATTGATAGTCTTCAAGTTTTCAGTAATATTCCAGCCAGTTACCTAAATCAGGGGAGAAATTGGCTTAGCATTTTGCTCTGTAATCTTTAAATGATGATAAATGTAGGTATTCCGGATTTGCATAAAACGAACGGAAAGCAAATTTTCAATCATACTCTAATGTTGGGCTTCATAATTTCCCTTTTGCTCTTCGGGTAATCCAGAAATAAAAAGTTTTCCGGTGCACCCGGAAATTCGGTGGTAAGAAGGCACGCTTTCACCCGACATTCCGACACCTGGGTTACATTTAGCTCAAAGGCGGGTAAGGCACCAAAAGGGTCCTTGCAAAAATCACCATAATGTTACTTTGGTCTTTTAAAATTATATTATATTATATTATTAATTATTATCCGACAAGCAGTAATTAAACAATCACCGCCCAATTAATCAGTGCTTACCACTCGAATCCAAAGTTTAATCTCCCAAACAGCTTCCAAACTATCCAACGGAAATATCTGCAAACGCAGTTCTCCTTCCACTGATTGTTGTAGATCCGTCACAACAGTCACTTGAACCGCATCCACAGAATGTTTGAAAGGTGAGACTAGGACAGGAGCGAAAAATTTCTTCGCAAAATAATGGAGAAGCTTCCATTCAGAGTTAAACTCTGCGGAGTTGCGGAGAATATAATTTGAAATCATTAAAATATTAAACTATTATTTTCTTTTGTAATTTGATGTTAAACTTCAGAATTTACTTGTCAAGAATCTGTAAATTACCCAAGGAGGACCAGGAAGGTCCGGGCCAGATATCATTCAGTTGCCAGTATAAAGCTCCCATATTTCTCCCTATCCCGCTTGTCGAATTAAAGTTCCTTTTGAGTCTCCGGTAAAATTCAGATTGTGCCTTCAATCCCATGGATTGACTGATCCAGCTTAGTTGGACCAATTTCAGGAAATTCTCCCGGCCACTGATATTGGCTGAAAGGGGAAGATTATTGTGAATCAGATGCAATATTTTATCCTGACCATTTTCCAGCCTTTGACGATGCAGAATTGCTCGGGATTTCCAATCCCAATCTAATTCCGGATTGGTGAACTGTAATATACGTATAAAACTGAGTTTCAGTTGTAAATAATTAAAAAAAAACGGTTTCTTCTGGTAATTAATTACACCTTCGAAAATGTCCTTAATATTCTTACCTTTGCCAGAGATTCTGCGGAAGGCCAGGATTGAAAGCCATACTCTGATATAAATCTACATAAATTCATTAAATCTGTAAAACCATTGAGCTCAATAAACAATAAAGAGAGTAAATTCCAGATTTTTCAGCAGTAAGAAAGGTACCTGGGTTGAGGGAAGAGGCGCCAGTCCCAAGAATCATTGACGTAGTTGTAGTAATGCACTAAAAGACAAACGTTCAGATGCAGCAGTTACTCAGTTTGACCGCAAAATTTAAATATCCGAAAGTGCCTCTAACCATCTCCATATTTCCAGTCATCCGGATTTTGGTCGAGCCAGCCATCTCCTTCCGATTGTTTCCCGTTCCCAGGACTGCTAACCAAACATCTTCTGGAGGGATCCAAATCTTGGACCTTCGCCATGATGGTGTCCACATACAATTTCAAATAATCCTCCTTATACTGCTCAAAATGTGGCCCGGCAGTGCCGTACCAATTTTGACGCAGGGCAGCTCCATTCTCGTTATTTGTTGCCCACAGAACCAAGCTTGGATGATGTTGCAACCTTTTGATCTGACTTTCTACTTCTAATTTGACACTCCGGAGGAAATTTTTGTCGGCAGGGTACATGCCGCAAGCAAACATGAAGTCTTGCCAGATCATTATCCCAGCTTCGTCAGCAAGCTATTTACCACAAAATTTACCACAAAATTTACCACAAAAATAGTGGATATCAAATACACCTTTTAATCAGTAAAAAATATTACCTGGTAGAATAAGTCGGATTCATACATTCCAATGCCACACACTCGGAGCAAATTCATGTGAGCTGCCTTGGCGGATTTGAACAGCTTTCTCACCACATCTGGGGAAATCTGCTCCGGAAGAACATGCAATGGCACTGTATTGGCCCCTTTGGAGTAGATTGGAATCTCATTTACTTTGAGATAAAATTCGTTTCCTGAAAAATTCAAAAAGTAAATTATATTTCGAGACTTTAATTAAAGATTTTAATTAATTAATTAATTAATTAAATTTAATTTGAATTAATTTAAGATTTTAATTACCCAGGAAATGGAATTATTATAGTTACCGTTTTTTGGACGTGAATCAGTTACACAATCTTCCATCAGTTCGACGGCTCGGAATCCAATATAAAATGATTGGGAAGATATTGTAATGCCAAGGACGTTTTCCAAAGAAACTCCGACTCTGTACAGCGGCTTCAAAATGAATTAGTGTATTTTAGCATCATTATTTATTACAATCAGATACATGGATTTAATTCTGTGTAGCTTACTTGGTGGCCGTATCCATTAGGGAACCATAACGAGATTTCGTCACCCTGGAAAATAATTTGTCCGGTTCAACTCAAAATTATACTAGTCAATCCCCGCAAAATTCTAAGAACTAAAGATCATATTAAAATGATTGAGAATATTTTTGGAGCAAAATCAAATGACGAACTTGGACAAAAGCTTGGATGTCCTGCACAGGAGAAGTGGCATTAAATTTCTCGGTGATGACTCTTGTCCGATTTGAATTAAGGTCAATCTGAAATTTTAGGCGCAAATTTTCCTTCACGTTGACGAATCTTTCCAGAAAAATTCTGGCTGTTACGTTCCAGTTTGTTTGAGCAATAGGAATTCTTTTGTTGGGCACCAGAAATATCAGCACATTTCGAATGATTGCATTGTCGTAACCCTGAAGGTA
>JAQGBT010003159.1:0-20700 GCA_034698585.1 Disparrhopalites patrizii | reverse complement strand
AGACAGAGATACAGAGAAGAAGCTAAAGAGATAAAGAGATGAAGCAAGGGATAAAGAGAGGAAGCAAGAATTAAAAAAAGAAAGAAAAAGAAAAAGAGATGAAGAAAGGGCTAAACAGAGGAAGACAGACATACAGAGAAGAAAAAAGAGATATAAAGAGAGGAACAAAGAGGTACAGAGAAGAAAAAAGAGCTATAAAGAGAGGAACAAAGAGATACAGAGAAGAAAAAAGAGAGATAAAGAGAGGAAGCAGGAAGAAAGAGATAAAGAGACGAAGAAAGATATAAATAGAGGAAGTAAGAGATACAGAGAGATAAAGAGAGGAAGTAAGAGATACAGAGAGAAGAAGACGGAGAGACCAAGATGGAGTGTGAGAGAGAGACAGAAGTTGCACTTCTAAAAATAAGTAGGATAGTGGGCAAGGAAAAATATTATATCAAAAGAAAAAAAATGATAAGAGATTAGTAAACAGCAAGTGAAAGAGACAAAATCATACAAAAAGAGAGACAATATCAGTATTGGCCCTTTGCGAAAAGACACCACATGTCTCTAATGGAGAAACAAAATATCAGATAAAATAGGTATGTAGGTGCAAACAATGATAGGTAGAAGCATGAGTTAAAGAATGAGTAGAAGAGATGGATAAAGGGAGAAATATTCAAAAGCGGAAGAATAATTACACGATGGTCTATGGCAGTAAAAAGGATAGTAAAATTGGCGACATCCAAAGCATCAGAATAGGTTAAGCAGCCAGACTAAAAAAAAAAGGATCGAGTGGGAGGAAAGGGAAGCGAATTGGTTTGGAAAAGACAGCAGAGGATATTTGGAGGGGTGGAAAGGGAAAGAATGCTGTCCATCTATGTTCCCCCTCCTTTCTCCATGCCTTTTTATGTGACAGGGAAACTATGCATAATTATAATAACTGAACACAACACATGCGTGCATCATCTACTATTGGTGAGGATAAAGGACAAAGGAAAAGTAATTTTTCTTATCACATGCTCAGGCTCAGTTCCGGATTTACTTGCAACAGTGTGAGGAGGCGGCGAGGATTATCACGACGAGAAATCGAATCCGAACGGAGAAAAGTGCACACAGAGAGAAGATTGAAGAGGCCAAGCAAAAGATTGCCGCCTACCATGATCTAGTGAAGGAGCGGAAGAAGTATAAATTGTAGGGACATGGACACCCATTGTCTCTTTCGTATAATCAACATACATATGTGTACTTTTACATATATACACACATAAATATAAGTTTTAGTGAATCAACTTATTATATAACTGTATAGGAAATACCAAAAAAAAAATCCCTTCATGTGCATACCCCGGTGACATGACACTATCTCTCTCTTTTTGCTCAATTTACTTCGCCCAGTAAAAGGCATGTCTCCCCCCCCCAAAAAAAAACAAAATATATACATCTGTGCACACCCATTAAATTGTCTCCATCCAGAGGCTGACAGTTTCCTCCGAAAAAGTGTGACATGTCAATGCTGACGTCATTGGCTTGGTCCTGTGTAATAAAATATTCAGTTTCAACTCCTTTCCTTTCTTTTTATTTTTTAAGTAAACACGGCCATTATTTGAAATTAAAAAAAAGAGTTTTGTAAACATTCCTGAGGAGAAATATCTAAAAATAAAAAAAACATGGAATTCCACGAAATGCTTTTCTTACCATTTACCTAGCAAGGAGAAAGCAGGAGCCCTCTACAAGGGAAGAAAGATACTTTCTCCGAACTTTCTCCACTTCCAATCGTTTTGGTTCGGAGAACGAAATGACGCTGGGGAAAGTAGGGTGGCGTGGGAAAGTCTTTGTTGCTCCATTTCATAATTGAAATCACTACCAAATCAAAGTTTCCTCACCTTTTTTCTATTTGCACTCTAAATTCAGTAGATCATGTATGTGAATTTTATCCAGTCGCGGCTCTTCATTTGCAGGGTAGATTCAGGATTCAGAAAAAGAAGTAATTACTATAAAAATTAGTTATTGTCAAATTGCAAAACATGCGAGGGACGACTGAAACCTGGTCAATATATGAATCAATACAAAATTGAGCAATTGACACGACTTTCCTAGAATGGACTTTGATCTCAAAATATTCTCCGTCGGAATATTGACGAGTATAGAATTTCCAAAATGGGAAATTACCCGCCAAGAATGGACAGTAATTGCGCCAGCCCCCATGGGTGCAAGTGTATGGATATGAAAGTCTCTGTTATTATTTATTATTATCCCGCTTTTCCCTTCTGACCTTCCCATACAGTGGCATTCTTGTGGTTATTCGGACACAAAAGGAGAATTGCCTGGACTTTGCCCCCGTCAATGCTGGGTGGAGGTACATTGTGTTTGCACAGTGCACCAAGCGCTTTTATGACCTTGCTCATGTCCATAAAATTCACCAGTATATTTGTCTATTCATTAGATAATTGTGTATTTAATTTTTTGCAATTATTTTTTCTCTTTCTCTATACGTGAAAGCAGATATGAAGGAAAAGAATGTGCCAAGGGTTTTTAACCCCGCAAACGGTGCAATTGCCATTTTTCGATGAAATCCTGTTACATGTCTTCATTTCAGGGTGGATTCCACCAACACCCTTAAAAGGTCAACATTTGTATAATTTTTTTTAAAACATGTGAACACAGAAAAATATGTTAATTCTAAATTACATATAAATGTAGCCTCCTTAGTGTGTAGATTAAGATTAAATACGAATATACTGTATGTTAAAGGAATTGGTATAATCAGGAAGAACAGATGGCAAGTATGTGACGACTTATGTGACGATGATAATTGGGATCACTTAATATTCTTTAGTCCAATCACTGCTCGTACAAGACCTGCTTATATCTGTAGTTTAACACATGAACAACTATATGAGGGTATTTGCCAAAATGAAAAACAATAATTTTGTTCAAATAATTTATAATTTTTTCTGTGATATAGCAAAACTAATCAAACCTTAATACTAAATGTAAAACTTATTGAAGGAGCGTATGCTTCAAATCAATAAAAGCATTACTACTACTACTACCTTAAAAGGTAATCACCTCAAAAATCTCATATTTATTTCAAAGATTACTTAAAAGATTTTCTATCCTCAGAGTTTGAACGCATTCAGAGTAAAACATTAAAAATGCTTCAATTTCTCTCACCCAAAGCCAGAGGATGGAAAGCTCCCCGGGGATTTTTCATAATCCTCCCGGGTAAAAATAGAACTGGTGTGCAATACGAATAGAATGATAATCTAAAAAGGTGTCCCCACTTTATCACTATTTACATATATACACCCAGGGGGAATTCCTACCTGGGGAGAAAATCATCAACTGCATTCAAGGAGCATTGATGGCATTTAAGGAGGGACAAGCTTGCATTTTCCTAAATCGATAAACTACTTGTCTCATCCATTTCTCTCCCCTTCCATTACTATTATTACCCATCAGGACTCCGTACTGTCCTTGGATAAATATATCCTTGTATGTGGGATAGTCTGTAGGATTTGATGACGTATACTCTGTACGTGTGGGTACATACGGACGTTACGAACGTCGGCAGTGCATTACCTGTTTACATGACGGTTTTGTCGTACTCTGGGACTCCCTCCATGTGATGGGCCATGCAATTACTTCTAGGAAAACATCCACTACCATCACCACACTTTGTGCATGAATGCTTCCACAAGAATTTTTTATATTTTATTTTCCCTCCTCAAACGCCTGGTCGGGCTTTGTAGGGAAAGGTGCGGGGATATATGAAGGA
Organism: Disparrhopalites patrizii; assembly: GCA_034698585.1. NCBI lineage: Eukaryota > Metazoa > Arthropoda > Collembola > Symphypleona > Sminthuridae > Disparrhopalites > Disparrhopalites patrizii. The sequence goes on along the minus strand of JAQGBT010003159.1, from coordinate 16,940 downwards.
GGGGGAAATGCCAAAAAATAAATCAATAATCTCAATAATAATGATCGCTTCTCAAAACTTCCCATTACTCCCATTTTTCGGGAGTCGTTATCTAATTCTGACATCAAAAAACTCCACGATGACCGCCCAAACCATATGACATTTTAAGGCCTTTTTCACTGCCCATTTCATTTTTCGTAGCCTACTCCATATTTTATGGCTTTCTTCCAATCATTGAAGAAGTTTGAACATTTCTGGGGCACATATTACAGATGTAAGTTCATGCATAAGTCCGTTTTTTAAAGAAATTGCTTGGAGATGTTGCAAATAGGAGTGGATTGGCATGGCTTTGGTATGGGGGAAACATTTTGAAGATCGAAGGAAATTGGGGGGGCCGCAATTTTTGAAAATTACCAAAATATTCCGTGACTCTTGGCGGGTAAAATAAATTAGGGCAGGATTCGTGGCAGGTGTTTTGGGAATGACCTGGATTTCTCAGGGTAAACTTGCCAACACGGGGGATGTCTTGAACTGGATTGGCAAACTTTTTTTTTTTTTCAAAACAACTTTTTTTTATTAGAGATTTGAATAATATGGTCCTTTGTTATATTTACATCCGACGTTGCTATTGGGTCAATCCATAAGACATACTTTTTTGTCAGAGAAAAAGGAGGGACGACAAAAGCATGACACACTTCCAATGTATTTGGTAGGGGAAAGGCGGGGGAGAGGAAGGACGGGAGAAAGTTGAAGGAGCGGCTCTATGGCCAAGGGAAAAGTTGGGATAGATACTATGTACATACAAAATTTGGAAAGAACATGTGTTCAAATGTTTTCGGGGATTATAATGATGTATTAGGGAAGCAAAAAAAAGTTTCAATTTCTCCTCCTTCCCTGCATACCAATGACCTCTTGTACCATTAGGAGGAAGAAAAATTAGCATTCTACCATTTGCAAAAATTACTATGTACATATGTACAAATATCATTGCTACACTTAGCGCTCACACGGTCTAAGTGTGTATGGATGTACGTGGAACGTATGAGCTATATACGTAGGAGCATGTATAGTCGTGGTAATGACCATGCACGTATGTACATAAAGCTGAATTTAGAATAGACACATAAACTGCATTTCCTAAAAGGTGCTTAAGAACACATTTCCTTCTTCTCACACTCATTTTCTCCCACTTTCTTCTTGATTTTCACTTTCTCTTGCATTTCTATAGTCTTGGCTTTCTACGATTTTTCAGTTTTGTCTTTTTGCTAAAATCCTGGTCCCTTTTCCTTTCCCAAGCTTTCTAGTTTTTAAATTATTTGTGGGACTTTCTCCATTGTAATGACTATTGATTATGTTTTCGTTTTTCAAATTATTGTGCCTTCTCTCTCCCTTAGAATTTCTGGTATTCAATTTTCTTATCTCGATTTTTTAAGTGATTTGTCGGACTTTCTCCATTGTAATGACTATTTATTATGTTTCCGTCTTCAAATTATTGCGCTTTCCCTCTCGCTTAGCATTACTGGTATTCTGTCTCCTGTCGCATTACTCGTACTTTTCTATTAAATTTTCTCGCACTTTCACTCTCTTTTGACTTTTCTCATCCTTTTGCTTTCTATTAATTTTCTCCACTTTCTCTGGTATAAATTTTCTCTTGATATCTGCTTCTGCTAATGTTTCTCATGTTCTCTCTTTCCGTTAATAGTTCTCATGTTTTCCCATTGCATTAAAATTTCTTGTATCATCTTCGTCTATTAAAAAATTTGGTGCTTTCTCCGTATTTTAACCTTTCTTGTGCTTTCGCCTTGTATTTTTCGTACTATGTATCTAGTACTATTATTAGGTAAAACGTCTCGTTTTTTTCCGGTCTATCAAATGCCTTGTATGTCCCGGCTGAATTTTTCTCGTGCTTTTCACTCTGCTATTTACTTTTCCTTTGCTAGCATCTTCTCTCTGTGAGCTTTCTCTCTGTGAGTTTTCTCTTTGTGAGATTTCTCTCTGTGAATTTTCTCTCTGTGAGCTTTCTCTCTGTGAGCTTTCTGTCTGTGAGCTTTCTCTCTGTAGCATTTCTTTCTCTGTAAGCTGGCTACTTCTTTCTCTTCCATTTAATTGTTCACTTGATTTTTGATTCTACAGATATAACTTGATTTCTGAATTTCCGTAATAAAAACATCTAATTGTTTTGTACTAAAATTGCTAAAGCCTATGATTGTCTCGTTTGAACGTTGTCTTCAAATTTTTCCTTCCATTTTTTACTACCCTCTGCTTTCTCCTCCTTGTTAATTATCCCTTTCACTTTCTTTTATTCTCGTATAACTAACTTTCATATTCTATTCGCTAGTATTTGAATCCTTCTTAGTAAATATTCTGCTGCTCTCGTCCAATATTTTCCCTTTCCTAGCTTCATCTCCCGTTTTAACCTCCTATTTGTTCCCTTGATTGCCCACGCATGCTGTCCCGCTCTCCTCCATCTATTTTGAGTGGCACCCTCCCCAATTCCCATGCGTGTCCCTGGGAGTGCGAGCAAATACAGTCCATTATCGTGTAGATGATGATGACCAAGGAGAAGTACGTGTCTGCGTTGACATAATGCTGTCCTTCTCTCTCTCTCTCTCTCTCTCTTTCTCGTGAATAAAATAAGGAAAGGAATTTCCTTGATGGTTACAAGAAATACAATAGTACAGTAATAGTTATAGCACGAAAGGTCTAACCTCCTCAAATGGGCATAACACACTGGATGATGTTAGAATCCAGAGAAATATATACTAATGGATCAAATGTGCTCCTCATATGGCCATAAATAAAAAAGGCTTTACCTTTTTAAAGGAAATGTCCATACCTATAAAAATTGGGAATGTATGAGGAGGACAGTGGCTTAGCACTGTCCCTGGTGGAGTTATGCTCGCGAGTGTCACCTTTGAAGGTAGTGGATGGACACATGCATGGTTTGCCTATGATGTCATAGGGACTGAATAAACATAGGTATACCCTAACATAATATATACATATACATACCCTAACATAATATATACATATACATACCCTAACATAATATATACATATATATATAGGAGAATATACACACATATATGAATAAGGAAAAGGTAAGCTACATGTTGCCGCTTCCCTCTCATTCAATTTCTCCGAGCCCGTGGTAAATCCACTCTTCGGCGATGTTGGCTTGGTAGCACTTTCAAAAACACGCAGAGGAGCACCAGGAGAAAGCAATAGAGAGAGAGAGAGAGAAAAAAAAACAAGAAGGAAAACGCTCATTACGACCACAAGTTGGACTAGCCACTTGACATTCCACAAGAGAAATGACGGTGACAGAACGTGTGTCTCCATCCCTATTACGTCCTCATTTTTTGCCGCGTATACTTTTTTTTGTACACACGGAGATATAGATTCAAATTACAATTTTTTTTTAAAAAAAAGGACGAAAAACAACATAATTCTCATCCTTTCCTCCTTATCTCTTTCTAGTAATTTCTCCTGCTCCATCCCTATTTAATCCTATTATACGTAATTATTTATGGGATCGCATATTGACAAAATTGCCATTGTTGAAATTTTTGTGGGAGTGTTTTGACGTGTGACTCAAGCGAAATCATTGGAGATATTACAACTATTTTTAATACTTTGGAAGATTAAACAAAAAACGAATTAAATATAATTAGGGGAAAGGGATATATCATTAGTGACATTGAATCAGGTTCAAGTTTTTTTTTTTGGCATGGATCCCAACTCGTGGAATTGGGAATTGCTATTTCCGCCCATACCCAGGCTTATTGTGTTGGTAAGTACCTTTCTTTCATTTTTTTATTGGTAATCTTTGCGTTTCAAAAGAATAGGCTGGTCTGTTTGTGGGTTTGAAAGCCACATGTTAAGACATGTTTTGTCATGTTCGTTGTGGCATGTTCAACTATGAGGTCATTAAGGACAGATAATCAATAGCATTTTTTTGTTACTCCCAAATAATTTAAGGGAAAGTGGGATTTAATCCGGCATATGTATTTGTGCTCAAAAGAAGTTTTAATTCAACTTCAATTCATTCTCTCCATTCTCCTTATTCCATGTTTTTTCTCTCTTTCGTGACCAAACGGCTTACTGGTCAATAAATTGTCTGCCATACATTTTTTATTATTTTATGTAGTTGATTTTGTCTTGTTTTGATAACAAGAAATTCATTTGTATTGAAACAAGTTTTGGGCTTTGAATGCGCCATATTCAAAGCTTGGATCGCACCCTATTTTGTGGCAGATTTTAGCTTACGGACTTAAAAAGTAACGATTACAAACAGAATGCGTTACCTTTGTGCGTTACTATTTCCTGTGCTTGTAATTGGTATTTGATTAGCTTTTGTCTTCGTTGATTTACATTAATAACATTATTCATTCAATTCTTCCGTTGGAGATGGATGGGGATTGAATTAATAATCACGTGTAACTTTAATGTCCGTACGTAATTTGTGGATTTGTTGCTATTTGATGATATCCAATGCATGGCAATAGATTGATTTGTCTTCTAGATTTTCTTGACAGTGCATGACCCGTGACCTACATTTGTAAATGAATTGACCTTGTCCTTATGTGCCGACTGTGTCCCTATGATAAATTTTCTCCCTATGTGTTCTACCCATTCTAGCCAATTAGAATTTAGCCGGATTAAAATATGAAACATTTCCTGTTCCCTGAAAATCCTTTAATATACCGTATGTTTCCCGGAAAACGCAACCGGCTCAACTGTTAAAAACTTCTCTACGTCCAGGCGTAGACATGAGATCACTAGCTTGTTGGAATGCTAAGAAGTCCAGCTTTCACCATTGATAATATTTGAAAACTTTCCTTAAAAATTATGGAATGTGAATTCGTGAAAAAAATCACATGCTAAACATATGGAGCTAACAAGTCAAAAAAATATCGTTAGTTATTATAAATATTTAATGAATATATTTTTACAGATGTTATGATAAATATTCGAGTATGGGAAAATAACCGCATGAAGATTTTTGCCTGTAAACAGACAAATACACCGTCAGGCACAACACGTGAAGAAGTGTGCCAAGTTAAATTTTCGCAAATAATCTCCTGGCACAGAAGCCCTTAAAGGGACAACGACGTTGTTTTAGTCACGGTCTTTTTATTTTTGCTGAATATTTTTTTAACTATTAATTTCAATTTGACCATGACCTTGCCAATAGAAGAGCAAAGGATCTGAACAATTAAAACTTGTTACACTTACACTAAAAAGTTTGAACAAGACGGATCCGTGAAAAACTGGAAGAACCCTGTAAATATTCATTTACATTCCAGGAATATCGGAAAAATTAACATTAAATACTGGAAGAACATCCGCGAATATAATGTAATGTCATTAACGATATGTTTTTGATTTGTTCACCCACATATGTTAACATGTGATTTTTTTCACGCGTTTCACATCCCGTAATTTTTAAACGGAAAGATTTGGAATCAATAAACCTATCCTTTTTGAAAGCTTGTCTTCTAACCATTCCTAGAGCTAGTGATCTCATTTCTACGCGTGGATGTAGAGAAGTTATAAGCAGTTGAGCCGGTTGCGTTTTCCGGGAAACATACGGTACATGCACTGCCAGTGAATTTTCCCGTTCAAAAAATTGCCGTCAAAACATGGTCTAAGCACCAGGCAAGGACTTTTGTAATAATCTGTGTTCACAGAAAGTGGACACGAGCGGGCGAAATTCATATTGATAATTGATGGCACGTGGGCTATATACACGTGGGCTGTACGTTAAATTATTACGCTGTATACGGTAGAGGGCTCAATCACATTTGTGCAATGAAAGCCAATTATCATTAAAATGCTTTAATAATTTTAGCAGATTCTGTAGAGCTTAAAACTAAACCTAAATTGATTTTTTCCTTCGTAAACTGGACACTTATCAGTTCACATTTACTTCCAAAAATTGTAATAAGATGCACATAGCTAAGGTTACATTTTGAATATAGTTCCTTATCGGTTACTTATATTCCCATTTCAATCTTGAAATTGTACTCAAAATTAAAACAAGTCGATATTTGGACAAAATTGGAACTCGGCTAAAAACCGAAATTCAAATAAGTTCTTCAAGTTTGACTAATCAAGTTTCAAATTACCATGCACCTAATTGAATGAGTATGCCAGCAATAAATACGAAATTAAAAGCAAAATTAACATGAAAATGAATTGACGCCAAAATTGATACTCACAAATTGAACTTGAACCGATAAGGACCTCTAAAATCGAACCTCACAACGATAATAAAATCATTAAAAAGCTAATTGGTTAGTTTTTATATCATGTAGATAAATTCCAATTCTCCCGCGTAAAAAACTTTTGTCCGAATTTTTGAGCCAACCTTCGTCACATGATAGCCCTAGGAAATCATAATATTTTTATTCCGTCAGGCTATGACCGCCTCAAGGAACACCGCAGTATTTTCCACTTTCTTGCCGCTTTGGCTGGGGCATTAATTATTGAATTTTTACGAAATTCGCCAGGGCACGGAAAACTGACCCCAATTTTATTTTCCCGATTTTCGTCTTCAGTCGTCGGAAATTTGCCAAAACCCATGTTTTTAGCCCTTTAAGCTGACGGACGGTCGCCAATAATTAGATTTTCATGAAATCCGGCGAGAACATGTTAAACTAAATTTTCTACATCCAATCGTTTTTGTTTTCCTTCGCCAGAAATTGACCGCTGTTAATGGCCAAAAAACTGCATATTAATGGCCAAAAAATATAGTTACTGCCTGCTTATCCCTGAAACCACCAATTGGTCCAGTTTTGAGTTTAAACTCTAGTGTGAAAGTCAAAAATGGAGAAATTGTGATGAAATGAGAATGGGTCACAATCTACTCAAGTATCAAAAGTAGCATCTAACACACGAATCATTCCATGCTTATATATTTGAATATTCAATTGCTTAAATTGAGTGGATCACTCAATTCAATTGAGTGCAACTAATCTCATGTTTGCTATGTCTTTTTCCTTTCAGCGCCCCGCCCTCGTCATGACGGACGCCGTGGCGGCGGAGGAGGCCAATGGAAATGGTCGGGGCGTTCCGAATGGGGCAGGGGGCGCCACAAATACCTCGAGAAGTGACAGCGTCACGTGTCCCTCCTGCCACGTGACCGTCACTCTCAGTCGGAGCTTAGAGAGTCGACGCCGACTCGTTTGCCCTTACTGCGGTGCCATGTACAATCATCTGGATGCTCGAGTGCGTGCTCCCGCCCAGGCCAATGCTAGAGATCATTTACAACAACTACGACTTCCCATTGTAGTACGTCCATTTTTTGTTTGTTTACTTTTCCTTATACATTCTTACACGCAAACCGGAAATTACCGGGTATGTCAATGTGGTAACATGCATTCGAGTCCATTATTTCCCCTTTATTTATTTATTTTCATTTCGGGAATTTTTGCGGAAGGTTGTCTATTTTGCTGGTAATCAATTACATATTACTTGGACAAATACGGTAAAAAACAATATCTTGTAAGGAATTTAGCTACAACCAATAATAGATGAGGACCGGTCCGGTAAAAAAATATTGTTTGCGCCTCCATCAAAATAAGCCACCCACACATTGCAGGGATAATCATTCATGTAACATGCTGTGGTTTTTATTTTATGAGACGATTTCTTCAAATTCGTTTTCATTCCCACGCCTTTTTTTCTTTAAAAAAGGCGTGACTTTCCCCTATAGCCCTTAGGGGGTAAGTGTTGCGGAGAGAAATGGATCAATTTTTAATAAAAACCAATCATTTCTCTCTGTCTTTCTCTTTGGACGTCCACTGCCATTTGGCAATTGTGTAAGCGTGGGTAAATCGCCAGCAGAGTAAACATGGGGAGCAAAAATGATGGCAGGAACACCATTTTCCAGTCTCAAAGTCAGGGGAAATCAATCTCATTAATGACATTTGAAGGAGTAATTTAAAATGGAATTACACAAGTTAAACGACGGGGCTTTGATATTGAAAAAGAATTCCATTAATGTTTAAACAAGGGGAATGGAGACCAAGCCTCTGGCTTATTCTCAAGTGGATGAGATTATGGGAGTTTAAATAATAAATACAAGCAAAAAGCTTTAAAAAACACGGGATTTTTTTTGCTGTCACTCATAATGGAAGGGGAGTTGTGGAAGGACAGTTGTCTTTAGGATTAACTAAATCTGGAATTCCTAGTGCATCATTCTCTGTCTTATATTTCGGGGAATATATTTTGACTTTAAACATTCCTGGGAAAGGACCGTTCTGCTTCAGCCTGAACAAAGATATTTTTAGAATAGGCTACCTCTAGTGGGTGAATCTCCAAAGATTTAGTTTTTCCAAGTGAAAGTGCTGGTGAAGGGATTTCGAGAGAAAGGGGAAGAAATTCTCTGCAATAGCAGATTCCCACGGTAGATGTGGGGGTAGTGGCTAAAAGGAAAAGAGAGGAAGAAAGCAGGCTTTTGAATTGAAAGATCATTTTTGCGGATTTTGACATTACTTTTTCCCATAAAAACAAAGACAGCCCAAGGTGTAATGTCATATACTTAGAATGTACATTAATGTACGTGTTCCACACATGAAAAGCTAAACTGGGATAAACATTCCCTACATTTTTAAAAAGAAAGTGCGACATTCTTCCGTTTCGAAAGAGAAGAAAGTGGGAAAAGCATCCAGCCATGAAGTCCTTTTTCAAGTTCAATGATGATTACCTCAGCTATTTTGAGGTATTGGAAGTATTTTTTTATAATTGTTTTTAAACAAACGTGTAATAGTAGCTATTTATCCGAAAATTGACGGTGGGACCACAAATATATTCAAGATGAATTCCCCGGCGACCAAGACCAAGAGCTCTCCAGAATCTTGTTAGGAAATTGCAGATTCTTCTGAGAGAAATTCTTGTCATGTGTCGGATATTTAGTTTAAAATTAATCAATTTTAATGTATGCATACATATGTATGTATTAGGTCTAAGGATTTTGACTAAATACCAGGGCTCTGAGTTAAAAAAGTGGCTAAAAGCCCTAAACCCGAAAGAACTATTTTGTGCAGAATTTTATTCAAGTTCCAGTCAAGAAGGTCGCGTCCGCATCCGACGAGAATTGGCTAAGTAATGGTCGTTTTTATGCGCAAAGTCCAAAAAATGTTACAAAATACCCATTGTTGAACTTCACGCGAGAAAATCATTATAACTTGCCCTATTCTTGTCGGATCTGGAAGCAACATTTTTGGATACAAAATTTCTCCAAGAAATCTGTTTTATCTGCCATTACAGGCTTTAAGTCACTTTTGCACGAAAGAGTCCGTTGATACAAGCAAAAACTTCTTTAAGGATTGGTAATGCGTTTTTAAGTGGCGCATACTATAGTTTTGCATATTGCAAATACACGTAAATAATCCGTATGTATCCAGATATTTCCCGTATTTTATTTTCAATTCAAATGCCATGTTATTTTATGCACTTAAACATGATTGTGGAACTTCGGCACAGTTGGACCTGACCTTGAACATCCTTGTTGGGCACAATCCCTGTAATGTCCCATTTGAATCAATCCTTTTATTTCCTTTTGAGTATACTATATACGAAAACAATTTTTTTATCCCTTGTTTTTTGTTTCGTTTGTGCATCTTTTTTAACGGCGCAATTCTCAACCTTCCCCTACATGACATCTTCCAACTCCATCACTGCCATTGTACGCTGATCACATATTCCATTTATTTTCCCCAGGGGCTGACTATCCTGATGGTGACAGCTCCTGCCTGCCACCATCACCGTTAAATGCCTTGAGGGTACCAAATAAGTAAACTTTTCCTCCGTTTTTCCCTCTTTCTGGATTATAGAATCATATTTATTGAGCGGGAAATGATATTGTTTGTACACGTGTGGTCCCAGTATTTATTCTATTTACGATTAACTAGCCTTTCAAAAAATTGGTGGTGTCGCCTTGGGCATAATGGGTTGAAATTCTGGCAGTGATATCACGAGTAATAACTGTTCTAGCTCTGGCATTTTATTTCAAGGTTGATCTGATTTCAATTCTAATGAACCGGCGGAATACGTTATAATTAAAAAGAGAAGATTAACTAAAAAGACGGGTAATAAATGGCAGAAATGAGTTAATAAGCTATTCCTGTGAGAGTAGAAGCCCTTGTGTTTAAGAAAATCCTATCTCTATTTCTTTTGAAAATTGTTGTTCTAATAAGCACCATTATTTTTTTTTTAAAAAAACGTACTCTTTGGACCAAATTATTTTCACCATGAAATACTGAATATTTACTTCAACGGTAGACTTTCTGAGGTGGAAGGGCTTGCTTGGAATTGCTTTGGCTTTAAATCCTTATTGACCATGTCTGGCGCCACATGAAAGGCCATGAGATCCGCCTGGGTTCTCCTTACCTGAATTTTGGGGCCAAATCCTCTTCCACCTCCCGAGAAATGTTGTAGATGTCATGAATATTGCGGTTAAAGGATGACAGGGAAAAGCTTTTATTAGTTAAAATCCCCACCAAAGGTGCACACCAACCCACATTTCCCTTTCAATCAATTCCTCCTAAAAGGAACGCGCTATGTATCTTCCATGAGTTTCCATGTGTATACGATTATTATTTTTTATCTCCTCCCAATCCATTTCCTCCTCCATGTATCCTCACCTTGTCCATGAGCCACTTCACATTTACGGTCATTTATCAGTGCGGTAAAGCGGAGTTCCCACTTTGCTTTCTCCCAATGCCCGGCCCTTGGAATATTAAGAAGCTCCCTTACAAGGAGAGTGCATTAATATGACATAAATAAAAATAATGTGGGCGTATTACCCTTGTCCCTCATACCTGTAACTACCATGGATGTGATATCTCTGGGAGATATAGAGCTTATACAATATCACATTCCTCCAATGATTCCAATTATGACAGTCAATCCCTCCCACTTAATACCACTTTAACGACGGCTGACAGCAAACACCGTTTTTTTTTTTGGTGCAGATCAGCCACTCCAAAGTGGCGGAGGTTCCCTTTCCACATAAATGGAGATTGGAGATGCACACATTTACATAGGCACATGCACGTATGTATATGAATGCATAATATGCATAACTGAAATTATCAAGGGAAGTTCCCACACCTTCCTTTTCTGAGAAAGAGAACATCCCGAAATACCAAATGGAAGTGTAAAGACTGGAATTATGTCAAGGCACTTAAAAGTACTTCTCTCTATCTCTCCCTTCCGCTTCCAAAATCGATGCCGATCATTGGAACTTATTGACTCTGTCAACACTCGTTACCCTTCATAAGTTTCTACTTTATAATTCTCCTTCACATATGCATACGTCCAGCTATACATACGTAGCTAATGTACACATACTATACTCACTCCAACACACGCTCCCAAATAAATCAAAGGAAAGAAAGGGTTCCGTAATGACCATAATTGCGAGGGAATACCAATGTCAAGTAGAATTGCTTATTCGTCTTGAATATATGGAGCCAGAGTAGATTGAAGCAATTACTATACCGTATGTTTGGGGAAAAACGCAACTCAATATTTTCCTTCCAACTTCTGAGGGAAGAGACTTTTAGGAAGTTGATCATTGACTCATTCAAAGTCTGAGATCTTGGGATTTTAGGATTGACAAACTTTAGACTTCTGCCAGTCTCCGTTCACAAGTTACAAAGGAAAAACCACGATAAAGATTCAATGTTATTTATATGGAACTTAAACATTACTGCAGGGCTACATCATTAGCATGTTTTTTTTTCTTGAAGAGAGATAATCAAGACCAAGAACGAGAGTAAAAGAATTAGACGAGGAGAAACACGAGACACGATGGAGACAAAAGTGAGAAAGGAACGAAGAGACAAACGCGAGACAGGTACAAAGAGACGAAAGCGAGACAGGAAAAAGGAGACAAAAATTAAGCAGGAACCAAGAGACAAAAATGAGGCAGGAACCAAGAGACAAAAATGAGGCAGGAACCAAGAGACAAAAATGAGGCAGGAACCAAGAGACAAAAGCAAGACAGTAACAAAGAGACAAAAGCGAGACAGTAACAAAGAGACAGAAGCGAGACAGGAACAAAGAGACAAAAGCGAGACAGTAACAAAGAGACAAAAGCGAGACAGGAACAAAGAGACAAATGCGAGACAGGAACAAGGAGACAAATGCAAGACAGGAACAAAGAGACAAATGCGAGACAGGAAAAAGGAGACAAAAATTAAGCAGGAACCAAGAGATAAAAATGAGGCAGGAACCAAGAGACAACAGCGAGAAAGGAACCAAGAGACAACAGCGAGAAAGGAACAAAGAGACAACAGCGAGAAAGGAACAAAGAGACAAAAGCGTGACAGGAAGAGAACAAAAGCGAGGTAGGAAGAGGACAAAAGCGAGGTAGGAAGAGAACAAAAGCGAGGTAGGAATAAAGAGACAAAAGTGAGAGAGAAAGAAGAAGACCAAAGCGAGATATGAAGGATTCGAAACCGAGAAAGAAAGAGACAAAATCGAGATCAGAAAACATACAAAAGCTCTTAGAGGAAGAAGGAGAGAGGAAAGCGAGATAGGAAGAAAGAGACAGAAACGAGACAAAGAAAAAAGAGCGGAAATAAAGATGAATTATAACGTTGAAAGAAAGAGACTAAAATGAGGCGAGTTGGAAGAGAAAATGTATCACCGGCATTTACAAGCACATTGCGTGTTATCACCGCCAGAAATCACACTGGAAGGGTGAAATGTAGATGCGCATCTTCAAAGGTGGTGGAGAAATTATTGACAGTAAAAAATGGTGAAATTTGTTGGGAAAAGACACATTTTAAAGAACAAATGAGAGTCAATGAAGCCGTGATATTAATTGAGTGATGTAATTACCATTATTTTAGGACGGGTCGGGGAACATCGGGAGTTTGATGGTGGGACGTCTGGGCGGGGTGAGCGTTGGCGTTCCGGATGTGCATGGCCTCATGGTCCGACCCGCGTCCACCGCTTCCTGCACCTCACTCCCGCCCATTGCCAAGGTAAGACCCACTTCAAACTTTCCCTCACAAATATGACGTCCGCAAAATAAGTATGGAGGATGTGAAGAAACAAGATACAAGTGTGTATAATGTAAACGGACCGTTCCACCTATGTACAAATATTCTAATGAAGGCAATGGTGATGTCATTGGAAATGCATATGTACGTTATGCATGAGCATGAGTACGTATATGATGTACAACTATGCACACGCGGCTGCAGGCACAATTGGATGGACGGTGTATTTAACGGCTTTGTTTTGTATTTACGGGTTTATACCGTACAATGCTATATACATAATCCTCATTAGGGGGCATCGTAAGGAACGTGATGACGTTTGTGTGTTTATCTTGGAACAATACGTTTGAATAGGGCTAAGGGGTGTTAGGTAAGGAAAGGCGTAATTTTATTACTCCGTCATCAATTTTCTTATTACATTTTATGGGACCTGCAAATATCTCTTAACTTTTATGGGTTTGTCTTTTCTACCTGCTCTTTTCATCGGCCTTTCCTTCAATTCTTATTTCCTGGGTACTTGGCCGAATTTTTCAGATTGTCCACTAAATTTTCTTCTTTCTTGGCATTCCCTCTATTTCTCCATTGCTATGTTTCTGTGTTTCATTGCTTGTTTTGTATTTCTATGTTCCTTGCTCTACAATGCTTTCTCAATATTTCTCTGTTCCTTGCTCTACAATGCTTTCTCAATATTTCTCCGTTCCTTTCTCCACGATATTTTCTCCAAATTTCTCCGTTTGCTTTCTCCGTATTTCTTTATTCTTTGTCTATCACGCCGTCTGCATTCTGTGTGTTTCTCTGTTGCTTATTTCTAGCTCTCCATTTATTTTTCGCATTCTCCGTTCCTTTTTCTCTATTCCTCTGTAGGTTTTTCTTTTTATTTGTTACTTCCCTTTGCTTTCTCTCGTTCATCTGTTTTCCCGTGATTTCTCCACACGATTATCTTTGTATGGGACTGATTTTTGCCGTTTCTTGCTCTGGTTTTTATATATGTATCAATACATCTAATCCTCCCTCAGTTTTCTTGATCGTGTTGCTCGAATTTCTCCATTTATGTTTACGACTTTCTCTTTTATCTATAGCTGCCCATCGACTATATTTCCTAATATTATGACTTTTTCTTTGTTGTTTTCAATTACATCCGTCTGGAATCCCTGCTTTCTCTCTACATTGCCTCCTGTCTCCAAACTCTGCTTTTCGGTGTTTGTTTTGTCTCCAGTCTGTAATGTACATATTGTGTTTCTCGATTGTATTGTTATTTTTTTTTTCAAGATTTCCACTAAATGTTTCCATTGATTTTGCCTTGATTTGCATTTGTTTACGTTCTATCCATATTGGATCTCTTTGTCTACTTCCCCCTCATTATTTCTGTTTTTTATTCATTACTGTGCCTATTCCTAACGGTTTGGGTACTGCAACTTTTTCTCTGCGGCTCCTATTTCCTTGTAGACACTCACTCGTCTTTGTTTTTTGCATTCTGTCCTATCATTTTTCAGCCCCAAAAAATTCTTCATCTTATTTGCTTTGGTCATTCGATGCCTTGTTTTTCTCAGACATATTATCGGCTGTAGCCTCTGTACGATCTCTGTCAGGGTATTTCTTCCAGAATATTTTTACTTGGTAAACCTCCGGGACTTTTGGGTTATTTCTCCTGAAAAACATCTTATTGTTAGTCCCTTTTTCTTTTCTTGACTTGAATATTACTAGAACTTTGAACATATTTAATTTGGAAAGTAAATCAATAATTTGTTGGCAAACACAATTGCACTTTGCATTAGCCGGGCGTGTCTCCCTCCCTCCTGTCCATCACTTATAAAGTAAAGTCTTGTCATTCAAGTTCTTTTTCTTCCTTCCCTACTTTTTCCCCTTATTATAATTTCATATTTCCCTTTTTTTTTGAACCACTTGCACAAATTGAATTGGAAGAATAATAAGACTGGTTTGAAGCATTGAGAAAAGGGAGTATGGTAGGAGGTTGATACATCCCATTCAATTCCCACTTAGCAAAGGTTTATTGTGGGTTGGACAAATATTGTTGAAGGACAGCTGGTGATATTTGTGGAGAGGGAGCCGTCTCTTGTGAGAAGTGTTTATTTTTATACTACATACATCTGTCATTACGAAGAGCATAGGAGCCTCACCCTTCCCTGGAGAGGAAGAGGTCAGCTAATGCGATAGAGGCTTGGAGGAATAGGTCAGTTATACACCTTCCGTGGGGAAAGCACGGGATTAATGTTCAAATAGTTGCGGGATGAAAAATTTGCATTTGGAAAATTGAAACATAATTCAAATTCTTCGGAGACACCCACCCCTACAATGTCCTATGTGGGAGGTAGCATTAGGTAAATCACTTTATTTTCCTCCCCAGAGTAAATAACAATATCCGACCACCGAGGAGGGGCAAGAGTAACCACGGGGGAAAAATGGAATACATAAGCAGTGCATAATTTATAAAGGTATAGGGACATAGACGGTTATATTTACCGCCAGGTTCCTTAGTATTTTTGTATACCTTCAACATAATTTTATATCTTGTATAAGCATATTTAATAGGGATAAAAAAAAGTTCTTCTATAACTCTCCATAAAATAGTATATAAATATATCCTTATATAGGTAACCCTCCTACACATGTACATACATAAATTCCTGAGGAAGCCCTTGTGGTTGGTGTAAAAGTCCATGAGAAAATGGGGAGATTGGACTATTTTTGCATTAACAACACTCGTAAAGCCTGGCAATAGCTATAAATGTCAGGGACATACGCACACTACAATACCTTAAGAAATTCAGGTGCATAATGTAAAAGCATAATTTGGGGGAGGGGAAAGTTATTTGTCTTCCGCCCTGCTTTCACCTCCTCTTTGTTTTACATTTCCATATAACATGACCATGTCCCCGCCTCCCACGCGTAACACCATATCCTTTAATGGGAGAAGAGGTGTTACAGTGTTGTGGGGATGAAAAATGGAAGAAATCCCATTTTTTATGCGTCCCCACGCAAATTGTAAATCACGGAGGCTCCAGAAATTGTGGGGAATGTGAGTGCAAAATTTGAGAACAACTTCAACACAAGAGCACTGCAAGGACACAGACGGCATGGGAAGGAGGTGAAATGGGATACATGGAAGCATATAGGGAGGAGAGCGGGAAAAAACACCTCTGAAACAGGGAAATCTTGAAACCAAATGAAATAAAAGGAAATCACATGAAAAGGAGGGAAACAAAGGGGAAAGAAAAACTGGATGTAATTCAAAATAAAAGGAGATCAGAGAGAAAAATCCGGCAGGAAGGTTCTCACTACAGCAAAAGAAAACCAAGACGGAAGGTTGCCAGAAATAGATAAACAAGAAAGAATGGGAGAAATCCGAAGCAAAATTGAGAGAAAACATTGAAGGAGACAGCCAGAGATAGAGAGCCTACTGAAGAATAAGAAAGACAAAAACGACATAAAGACCGTGGAATTAAGAGGGAAAGAGATGAATCAAAGGAGACAGAGAGGAATTGAGAGAAAAAGACAGAAAGAGAGGACGCAAATGCGAAGTTCAGGAATCAACAGATAAAAATGGAAATCGTCGGAGAGCAAGAAAAACGATACAGAGCGAACTCAATGAGAAAAAAGACACGACAGAAAGAGAGCATTCAAGAGAGTATTGGAAGAGTCAAAGGACAATTTAATTCAATACCAGACGATATACCAAAAACATATTCAAAATGTCATATGATAATGAAAGAGAATATGGGAAAATCAAGATCAAAGGAGATCAAGATAAAAAAAATATTTCAAAAATCAAGATCAAAGAAGATCAAGATAAAAAAAATATTTCAAAAATCAAGATCAAAGGAGATCAAGATAAAAAAAATATTTCAAAAATCAAGATTAAAGGAGATCAAGATAAAAAAATATTTCAAAAATCAAGATCAAAGAAGATCAAGATAAAAA
>JAQGBT010003158.1:0-20701 GCA_034698585.1 Disparrhopalites patrizii | reverse complement strand
TTTGACTCTGAATTTTTACACCGTGCTAGCGGAGCGATTCCAGCACGATGTTACTCCTTCAGAGTCTGGATGAGAACTCGGCATATACAGGGAAGCATCACCAAATTGCATCTGGAATGTGCCAAATCTTGACCTAGGAGACAGAGAATGGCACACATTTTTTCCATTTGCTTGTTTCCACGCAAAGTTACAGTTCCTTGTACAACATAGGAAACGATATGTACAGTTTTTAATGTCAGCCAGTACAACCTCTGTCACCGTCAATGCCTTAGACAAGGAAGTGTTTCACGTTATCATGCAGTAATAGGAATAAGGGATGATTTCTATTTACCGGGAAGTAAAGCTTGGTCAATATACAAACGAACAAAAGCACAGACTTCTATAGATATCCCGCAGTAAATGAAAACCATACGGAAATGTAAAGGAAATTGTGTGGGCAGTAGATATTCAGACTTAGGTACAAAGATTTCAAAGGTATGTCACAGACTCACAGAATCAGGTAACGTTTGGCTCCAGAAATAAGAATTCTGAACATGTTGGGAATTTTCCAAGCCCTCCTTGGATTCTCTTGAAAAAAAAAACTGGTTCAAGTCAATCCAAAGAGTAAGAGGCACAGACTTTGCTACGAAATCCATACTTCAAAGGTTCGTGTCCTACCATCCTACGTCGATGGGAAAGGGTACAAAGTTACAAAGGCATAGGTAGATTACTGTAGATAGGTACAAATATCCAGCCACTGCCATCAGAGGTTTACTATAGTGTCTTTCAGATTCTTATGATGGAAGGAAGGAAAGCCGAGTGGAGATCCGGGCTCCGGGTAATATGTGTGCAGCCCAAGAACGGGGATGACACGTCCATAAACTTTCACGTCATCACAGAGAGACAAGTGTGGCGTATAAATCTACTTAAGCAGTCATCCGAATGAGCGTCTACCTACTACCTATACAAACATTATCCCTCTTTGGCAAACTGTCTGTATACAAACAATGGGGATCTCCAAAGGAAAAACAGGATGTTCAGAAGCCGTGACGAGACATGCCCGGGATAGATAGAATAGATACAGATACCCATCTGATTAGAATCAAGTGTATGCTAAAAATTCTAATTTCATCTTCCGCCTGCCTTAATGTCGTGTTGGTATAGAATGACTGGAAGTCTTTATTTTTATACAAGCAGACACATACAATATACGCGTAATCTCAAGTTCACCCTCTAGCTGCTGATTTAGAGCCAAAAAGCATATGCATATGAGATGCGCTTCCGTACAATTCAAAAAGGATTTGCATCAAAATTTGGTAGGCGGACTATCAGATGGAATCAAAAATAAATATAGCTAATATTCGTTTATTTTGGGTATAAAAAAAATTTTTGAGTCCTAGTTACAAAAATCTTTTATAACCTTTATCCCCTTTTTGCCCTTACCTGCTACAAAGGTCTTCACAAAGACTGCCATACAGTTTCTATTTTCAAAAACATATAGTTCTAACTAATAATAAAAACAGCTATATAAAGTGAACAATAAAAATGCTCTAAACTAAAATTCCAATCACCCGCAATAAAAACTTATACATAATGTTAACTTGAAAAAACTGGTTCCTTTTTGTACACGTGCCCGCTCCGAGTCTGCAAAATATAAATTGATTCTTATAAGTGCAAAAATGCTAGCCGCCAAATAGAAATTCCTTGTGTTGAGCCGTTCAGCATTTAATATTTTATAAAACAACGCCCAAGCTATAATACATTAAGTTATTATGCATTCTCGTCATCTCCTGAATTAATATTGGCAATTTGCATCGTTCAAGAAGTGATCCATTCACCACGCCGGAAATTCGTTGAGCATAAACCGTAAGGACACTTATTATGGGGGTACACTTGAGAGAGTTTAGCTCATGGAGACGGAACAACAATAGTAGTAGTATTTACTAGTATAGTAACTGCTTCAGTGAAAAACAGTTGTTGTTATCAACATCAACGCTACGTCGTTATTATTGTTGAAGGTCACCATGAAGTTGAGTTGGTTTCACCAACAGCTTATGGGCAAATTGAGGCAAGGAGTGTATGAAGACGAGAGGGACGCGAAGCAGAGCAAACAACTTACGTATACTTATGATATACCTATTACCTATTATCTATATTACCTATGTACAGCTGGAGCTGGAACTCTTTTTCCTACGCCTTTCCTACACACATAATAAATATACATGCACATTTATTTGTACCGAGTTATGTAGCTACTATACAGGGGACAGTGATAATCATATCATTGACCATAGATATACACTTGAACAACATTTAATTCAACCGAGGAATAGGACAGTACAACTGTCTGCCTCTATAGTATTGCACACCAGACAACATAGTATGACAATGTGGGAAAGGGTTAGTCCAAAATGATATTGTTACCATGTGCGTCGTCGACAGTGGTAGAAGAAACATTTTTATTTTGATCTCTCTTATGCTCCATCCTTCTTTTTCCACTAATCTCTGTTCTCCTTACGTAGACGTCACTTATTTATCCAAATTTTCATATACAGATACATTCTTAAGCCCCTAAATGTTTAAAACAAAAAAACCATGCTGCCAATATTGTGCAAAAACGCTCTGAACCTTGTCTCGGCATGGGTTACACTTGTGGTTACGAATAAAATAAAAAAAACAACTAATTAACCCTTGTAGGCTCTATACAAAGTTTCGATTTAACCAAATCACAATGTAATCAGCCGACATATCATCAACAGACTTTGATTATGTTATAACGTGTCAAAACAATTTATTTCGCGAAAATACTTGCTACTGCTAGCTGCTACATCCTCTTGATTAAAAAAGTTATTTTTGCCTAGAGCTGAAAAAGTCTCCAGTCACAGCACCAGCTTTCAATAATATTCAGGAGATATAAGTACAACTTCAACTACAGGCTCTGCGTTTTAAAGGCTGTTAGAACATGACAAATAGAGCTATGCATAACGTTCACGCAATTTGTTTTCTTTAACTCTTCATCCACCGACCGCATGCTA
This sequence comes from Disparrhopalites patrizii, assembly GCA_034698585.1. Lineage (NCBI taxonomy): Eukaryota > Metazoa > Arthropoda > Collembola > Symphypleona > Sminthuridae > Disparrhopalites > Disparrhopalites patrizii. Next base: position 17,687 of record JAQGBT010003158.1, on the reverse strand, counting down.
GATAGTTATCAGTTCAATTGCCTTGTATTGCATTAAAAACTATCATAACCAAAACAATTATTTCAAACCGAATTTTTTTATACGTACCCTTGGACGTCAGGCAGTTACTATTATTGTTATTATTATTATTCCGTTGTGAATATTTATTTGCCATAATTATTTCTAAATGCACTTAAATAAGAACATCATTACTAAATGAGATAGACACAGTGCAAGTACGCCCGCTATCACTGTTTATATGCTCCTAATAAACAATATTGAACAAATAAATACCACTTCGGTGTGCGTCAAGCAATTCAGTAATTTATTATTCATTGTTTAGAATTTAAGAAAAAAACAACAACAAAGTAGTAAGAATAATGGGAGAAAACAACTAGAAAATTCATCCACGTCTCTAAAAAATTGCTATGTACCAGTTGCCACATCGGGGTAATAATGTTACCGAAGAAGATAAAAAAAATAAGTACGAGAAACAGGGATCTCAAGTTGAAGGTTAGGAAACTGGTAGTAAACGTAACATCACATTAAGCATTAACTCGAGTTTTCTTCCACTTGAAAATTATGCACTCCCACCAGTTTTATACTGATGGAATGGTAAACACCATCCTGAATTGACTATACATATACATATACATATAGCTTCTAGTAGTACTTACTCTAGCTCATTACGTCATTACGTAACACACGAAGAAACTCACACGGTTATACTTTGCAAGTGATGCTCTAATATACTTACTACCTACTTATTGTTAGTCATTTACTTACGCCTAACCACGGGTGCTCAGTGCTCACTCATTTTCTTTAATGAAACTATCTCCTGTCTATCTTCAACACACGCACACACGTATGTAGGTACAGGTTCTAGGTATATCCGAAAAAGCAAGGAACATTTATTAGAAAGCGCCATGCATGCATCCGAGATATTTGCATACCAATTTACTAGCAAATGTCATTAATTTCCCACGGAATTCCACAAAACAAGGCACTTGTGAGAAGTATCTCTCAAAGAAGCTTAGAACAACTTATGCCCATAAAAGTAAGCCTTAAAGGTGCCTTGAAGTCGGTGGTAAAACTTATTATAAAATGCTCTCCGTTCTCCTGTATGAAAGGAATGAATAAATAAACGTGCTTGTCTGGAGGCTATAACTATAAGGTATAAAGAGGCACCAACGAAATTATTGGTGACAGCGGAAAAGGTCACGATTGGAGAAGGCACATAGTTACAGTTACGTACAGTGTATACATAATACATATACATATATGCATAGTGTCTGGGGAGTACAGTCATAAGGTGGTAAATGGACACTTTTCCACACCTTTTATTTGGTCACAAACCAGGTAGTTTACATTGGAAAGCATCGCGCCGAATGCCGGGCAAGAGTCCTTTTTGTTTGCCCTTGTGGCAGATCCTAGGGAAAGCTCCTTATACAATTGTCAGGTACATGTGCTACCGGTGTATGCATGGTGCATGTATAGAATTGGTAAACGTAACATTGCCAAGATATACGATATACATACATCCGTTCACTGCCTTCCCAACATTCCACTTTGTTTCCAGGAAATTAATTTGATTAAAGTACTTAATATTTCATGATTCAGCAAGGTCAGGTGAGAAGTGGGTAAGTCAAGTGTGAACTGAACTTGCTATTCTTAGTCCAGGTAATTACAAGACTCTACTTAACCATCCGGTGCTGCTCTTGCGTCCGTTCCCATTGCTCTGTTTATAAACTGCTCATTAACCGTTGCATTCCAAAATCGTAAACATTTTTTTAAACGTTTCTAAAACCTAAGACCAACAAACCAACCGGAAACAGAATCGCAATACCTAACAAAACGCCGGTAATGTCCTCTGATAAACCCCAACAATGTCAATGCAATTTGTTGCCAGCAGAAAAGCAAGGAGTTCGTAGAGAGTCAAGAGAGAACAAAAACGAAAAGAGCTCGAGAACAAATACGATTCAAGATTGTGAAAGGGAAAGCACGTGCCGAGGACCATGCACTATAGTAATCGCGAATTCCTAACCTTGTCACACATGCATCTATGTACGTGGTCAATGTAGCTATTATAAGGGAATTATTTTAACCTGAATATCCGTCATAAATAAGTCGGAAAAAAAGAATTACGCTTTGGAGTTGTATAGGCAGTTTATTAGGCAGGGAAGGTGGTTGGAAATGCGACGCAGTATACAAAAAGTACATTACTTGCTTCAAATATTTGTTATCATGAGGATGTTCTTCATACAGCTTACTGCTTACGAGAGAGAGGACGAGAGCCCACGCCTCCCCAACCCTGAAAGCTAATTGGCTCCTTTATGTGCTTCGTCATATGATTCTCTACTCACGAGATGTTTTCACCGGCTCCAACAAAGTACCTTGTATTTGGATTTGGAGTCACATTTCCCTGAAGCGAATATACTTGGTTTTTTTGTTTATGCACGCGGCAGAAGTAATAGATAAATCGAGATAATTCGAATAAACTTTCCGTAACGTTGTAGTACAACTCTGAATTATAAATAATAATTCCAATGATATGCTGCAAGTGAAAATACATACGAGTTTTCGCATATTAGAATCAGCAAAAATGTATCATGCCTTGAGGACTAAGTCGAGATTTAATTAAACGATGGCGACATTTATGTTTGTCTGTAATGATTGTGAAATAGCAAATGATTCACTATTCACTACAGACCCTACCTCCAACATTCTCCTTACTCCGTGTCCGTATTATGCTCTTAGTTTAAACTAGAGATGTGTAAAAACAAGCGATCAGATTTCAGAAAGCTGGGAGTGATTTCTTAATTATTTTAGTGAGAAAAAAGCAAAAATCATTTGTTCTCTTACCAAAATCGATGAACTGTTTAATTGACAGCGGCGATGGATTAAACTGCGAGTAGGTGTCAATCATCTTCGTCAACGACCTCACTACCCTCGTCATCTTCATAGCTGATTTAATACGCGGCGAACGTAAAAAAAAAATATTTGGGGTTCTGTGTTCGTAATTGTTTGACGAAAATAATTCAACAAATGACAACAGTAGTACAACTTAACGAACTGCGTAATTTACCAAATAATGTACAGGAAACTGGACAAACTGATTGTATCTTTGTGAAATTTTATGCAAAATTAAATGTGAAATTAAAGTAACAAACACATGTCTGGATATATGGATGTTGCTAGATGACAACAAATTAAAGGCCTAGATATGAAGACTATCTCGGAGTCTCCAAAAGTAAAAGGTTTATGGGAAGATAAACAATAAGGGAGAATCCTCAATAACGACACCATGAAAAACAACTTTTACAGCTCCGTTCGCACTAATAACGATACATATAAACTGAGTTATTTATGAGGATATAATTTCTATAAATGACGTAGCACTAACAAATTGTAGTTCCTGTTTATTGCCTATTATATTCTGAGGTGACGTACTTTCTTTCTATCTCCGGTTGTTCCTAAACTTTTGGTCAAAATAAAGGACAATGCATTATCCGAACTAAACTTTCTAGTAAAAGTACTGGATGTTGCTGTTCTGACTGGTGGTGTTGATGGAAGAGTTGTTGGGTCTTGCCCATTCAGCTCACTTGTCCTGAAGGGAAGAGGAGCTAGTACAGTCCAGGAAATTGAATCAAGGTTTCTGGAACACACAAAACACATCTTATACTTAGAACACGCTCTTTATAAGAGTAATCTATAGTTAATAGCTATATAGATTTTTACTTAAGAATTCTTTAAGTTTATTTTATAGCATACCACAAAGACATACATAGATACATACATTCCAACCGTCTACTCACAGGCTCACATTTCCCCTTATTGCGACGTGCCAGGCCAGCGTACATTACATACTTACTACTTACATAGATGAAGAAGTTCGTCAAGATACTTATGTCATCTTCATCCGCCGTGTCTGTGAGTATCGATCGAACTTTTTTTTTGGGGTTTAATTTTTCATCACCTTTCAATCTTTACTGTACTTCATCTCCTCAGCCCCAACACCTGAAGCTAAAACATCTTTTCATTGCCTAGGCTAACTTTGACTCCACTAACCTCCGTGATTAATATAAACTACAACAGTAAAATATATAAAATGCAACGGTGGCCATGATATACAATACATTTCCCATACATACTACACTAAATCCCATGCATACTTGTTTGCAAATGCTTACCATTCTGCATCTCAGTGGTCAATTTAAAACCATAATTCCCAACTCTCTGAATATACATAAATAATAAATACTGAAAATGTATGTACACCACTGTAATATTTAGCAAGTTTTACTGCACTCAAAGCAATATGGAACACGCCTTAACAAAAAAGCCTCTGAGCTTTATCTCAAAGCCATACCACCCAACTTTTATGAATCAATAATTTTGATGGCAAATAACATTGAACCTACCCTCTCACCATCCATTCTCTCTAAAGTGCCATAGTCCATGAGTAATCCAACAATATATAAAAACTTCCAGGAATTACAATTTCAATTATTGTTGTAATGGAAACGTAAACAGTGGTACCTAAAGCTACTACACCGGTGTTCAGCCTGGAACAATTATAGTAATTATCCATAACGGTTAACATCCGGTGTCAACCCGACTGGTGAAAGCTCATGAATCACCCATTACGATACCCGGTGCAATGGAGCATCGGAGTCATATTACGTAATAATGATCCGAATTATTAAACCCTTTCTGCCCCAAAAAGTTATTACCCATTCGTGAATATGTTCCCAAGTGATTTTATTGACGGCCTTATACTACGGGGTGAGGATGATGACAGGTAACCAACCATCACTTTACCACAGGAACATAACACAACATCAAAAAAAAGAGTCCACAAGAAAAAATTGTGAGGCAAATACTGCCAAACACGCAATGACAAAGCCTGCATGCAAATGTAGTCCGCCAGTACATTGCCTTTTCTTTTTTTTCCAGCCATTTACTACGTGCTGCTGCTATTATCTACATGCATGCCCTGCTTTTTTTCAAATATAGTAAATTACTTGGTTGATCTTCAACTATACTATACTTTATACATATATACAATATGCTAGGACCTGTCTTTAACATTTCCTCCAAATAACAGCAATTTTACTATAAGACTGTTTGTCTCCACATAGCGGTTCATACACAATTCCACGGAAAGGGATCAAAGCCAAAACGCAATGGACAACAGAGCTCCGCAGATACTCCAGAAAGAACCCTTGAAAAGTTGAACTCTTGTACAACAAACAACAATGCGTACAGGATTTGCTGGAACCGCTGGAAGCAAGACAATTTCCCACACAGGAGTTATGCTACCTATATGATACATGCATAAGCACTGGCCGACAATAACAAATAACAATAGTCCTTCCCCAACCATTTTACAAAATGTAAACAATGTGAGGAAACAAATATTTATGATTTTTTCAGAATCCCTCGTAAACTCCAGAGTAGATCTTCCTCCAAAATATAACCTTTACACACGGCACTAGAACGAGGTCGAACCACTGAAAATAATTAGAACCCACCAGCCAACAAAACAGACACCTAACAAACCACAAAAGGCCAAAATCACATGGCAGAAAATAAAAGCTCAAGGATCGCCCCGTAACACATGCTCAATTAACATTGACAAACGATGAAAATATAATGCAAAACCCACCCGAAAATGTTCCATTTACCAGAAATCATTTTAGCCACCCTGACAGGAAAGTGATAGAACATGTTTCATTTGCTTTTAAATTATGCCTGCGCTAATTACATAATTGACCACCTGAACTCCAGAATGATAATCGTCCGTGAAAATTTAATCGGTGCGTAGTGCGTACCTCAAACCGTATGGCAAGTCCGATAATAAATGAGATTGTAATAAATGTAATTACCAGGATACAAGAGAGACCAATTAAAAAAGAAAAGTTTGTTTACCTTAAGGTCGTTACGATTGAAACACGAGGGTGTAAATTGGTCTCGAGAGTTCCTTCTTGATTTTCACGACCAAAACTTCGCAAAACCAGGACGTTGACCAAGAATACTGTCGTTTACTACTTGATTGTTGTCGTTTTGTTGTATACAATAATTTACGTGATGAAACACCAGAGGAAACTAAAGATTTGAAAAAATCTTCAGACTTTTCGTTGACTAAACACTGTGAGGTGGTTGTTTTAACAATGAAGCTGATAATTGTTTGTATAAAATGTGATGTTATACAGAAAAACACTTTTGTTGCAGCTCGGATCTGAGCGTACTTTGAAGCAGTGAATGGTGTAGATTGTGAATGGCAAAAAAGTTGTGGGAACTGGATGGGATAAAAGGGAAAAGTGTTCCTTGAGAGCGAGGCTTTTTGGATGGGCTCGTACGTGCTAAAAATGAATCGCAGGAGTCTCGGGGGTCTGTGTGAAGAGCGAGTGAGCACAACTCTTTTTGGTCAGGGGCTGAGGCGAGAGTGGCGGAGGACACACTGTACCCATTATGTACATACCCATCAGCTACAGGCTGCTCCATTCTACCTCCCACACCACAATCAAGAATAATCCTTTCATTCTGGCATTCATCCAAATCGGAAACCTCAAAACAATGTCAAGCGTAATAAGCGAGTGAGCGAGCGAATTTTAATGCGGATCTAGTCAAAAAAGCGAATAATAATTGATCCGGCTCTGACTTACATTTCTAAGGAACGCTTTTACAGCATTTCCCAGCTGGCACAGATTGAGCTAAATTGCGCATGAAATGCGCTTCACCCTCTGAAATTGGGCACCTGTCGGAAATTATAATAATGGGTGCGTTGCTGAATTCAGTAACCACTTAAAAATCTAGCAACTAGATTAGCAACGTTCAGTAACTTCAATCTTAAGCACAATTGCTGTTGTTGTCAAACTTGATCTAGTCCAAAAATTCCTTTAGAAATCTAGACAAAAACTAAATTTAAAAACGCGCCAGATATATTAAACGCCGTTTGGCTGTTCCATTTCCAACGATGAAAAATTAGTGCAAACTCCGGTGGGTAAAATGCGCGTTAATGTTGCATGGGTTTTGCGCGATGAAATACGTGCAATCTGTGCGCATGTTAACTCGAGAACTGTCGTAATTTTGTGCACAATTCTACGACAGGCCGGACCCACTCTTAACTAATATCTTAAGTGAAAATAGTTTAGTATTTTCTAGAATATCAAAAATCTAAACTTGGATCCGGAGAAATAATTACTATGTTAAGATCTGATAATTTGACACCGGCAGATGTATCTGTTCATGAGCAGGCGTTAGAGGATTGACGCAAAATACGCGCATAAACTCATGTGTCTGATGGCGCAAAATCTGTCTTTCACGCGCAAATTACCAGCCGTATAGTTTACTCCCGATTTTCTTGCGTCGGAAGTGCAATATCTGTTCGGCACTTAATAGTTGCATGTTTTCCGATGTGTCCTCGGTTTCAGAGGGTGAAGCGCAATTTAGATCTAGATTGTATATTGTCCGGGGATTGGGGACTCATTGAAGAGAAAACTGAGCGCAATGACTTCATTGTAACTGACACTGTTGCTCATCTCGAAATAAATAAACATAATAATGACAATTAATGCGTATTGGCAACAATGATTTCGGGGGGGAAATGTAATCATAGCATTTGATGACTTGACTAATGGCGATGTCCGACCGTAGGCATGAACCCCAGTGGAGTATCAGAATGATATTTTACAGTAGTTAGACCCAGTTTTTGGATAAAAAAAAAAGAAATGTGACGTCAGACAAATTGTAACACTCTGTATATTATTTTTCACATGTTCCCTGCCTATGCAATGCTATGGGCCCAGTAACATAGAACTTCGCAGAATGAAAATGCATGTGGAGTGCTCGGTTCACATTCACATGTATAACTTATGTATAACTATTACCTATAGATACTTACTCCGTCCTATTTTTGCACAAAGTAATAATATTTACGCCACTCCAGCATTAAAAACTCTTCTTTGAAAAAATACGTAGCTGTGGACTAATATCACTACAAAAAATTATCAGGAAGAGATTCACACATGGTTATTGTGGGGGAAAAGATGCAAAACAAATGAGATATACAGATGAACCGCAGAAGTGTGTGGATTCAAATGTGCTTATAAAAGTGTTACGTGGACGCTTAGATGTGTGCATTATGCTTTTCATCGCGAAAAATCAGGCCATACACTGGCCCTTAAAAAAAATGGTATAACTAGTTAAGTAATTCAGCAAATATTATTTTCCATGGATTCATTTTATGTATGCAAAACGTTTGTGGGCGCCGGGAGACTGGAGAGCCAGTGAGACTATGTCAGCATTTTATTTTTTTCACAAAACCTCCGGCTCTTTTAACAACAAAAACATCCTTTTTCCATGTCCTCAGGTCTTCCAATTCAACGAGTAAAGTCCATATGATATTTGCATTAATGGGAAACGGCACTGTGTGGGAATTTCCACTATAAAACTCACGCCACAGGCCTGTCGTATCGATTTGGATCAAATTGAATCAGCAACGGTATTTCACAGACACGGGAAAAATTCTCTCAAGGTGTGCATATGGTAAAAATGCATTTCTATACGATTGGGCATGAGCAATGGGCAATCAGTCACTATGCCCGAAACGGTTCGAAAACGTTTGAACTTGAAGATGTACCGATGCACGTCAATTTCGATTTCGTGTCTTCCAATAAAAATGTTACCTGACTCCAGAAGAATGTGTACGAAGCAGATGGCACTGGTAACGCTTTGGTCTTTGATATGATAGGTACTTGTACTTAGTACTTACATATAAATAAACGTTCCTCAACGCAAATGGTTTTTGCCGAATTTAAAAATGCTGCTAACAAAGTGCCTGCTAAAAATTAAAAATTAGTGTTTAATATTACTTCACTAGAAATGCGTTTTCCTTGAGGAACTAGAAAATACTTGTTTTTTTGCCATACTGCCATACATATATGTGGCTCTCGGTACTCCGTATAAGGGAGTTAATACGCTTAATTAATCTGCTCCTTCTCGGGGGAAAAAATCTTATTTTCTTACAGAAAATCTATTTAATCTTCGGACTTTTAAGCTACGGTTATCATTTCCCCCCAGCTTTCCGAGCTTTGAACACGGACCTTTATAAACCTGGATTAAAAGCTAAATTGTTAGTCATGTCATGGGTTGTCCGTTGTCCGTCTTATAACACCGCCTAAGAATACACGAGTATAAGTACCGTCTTACAATAATGAACCGGCGTATTTCTCACCCTGAACATTTTGAAAATAAAGCGCTTCTGCCCGCTGATAATTGCAACATTTAGCACGCATTACACCCTTCTTAAAACAGCATAATAGGATGAAGTGAGAAGTATAAACAAGATAAAACTGAATACTTGTTTGTTCATATAAAGTTTACAGTGCTTTTTCTATACATTCATAAACAGAAGATATAGGATAAACTTTTCACGGGTGAAGGGAGATTGAAAGACTCAGAGAAATCTGGGGTCACAACAAGGAATGATAGAGTAGATGGTTTCTGAATACTCAATCCCCTGCAATAACGGTGAAAGAAATAAAATAAAATTCACATAAATAAAAAAAATATGGTGGTGGTGGACGAGCACATATTTATAATATACAATGTACAAACAAAAAATATTATACATATTACGAATTACGACTTGCTGTTGCAATTCTTTAAATGGAGTACTGATACTCCAAGCGCGTTGTGCAGAGAATATGAATAACATAATAGATAATTAATAGATATGAAAACGTAATAACTCATTCTGTCTATATTGAAGAGAAATGCTGCGGATTGGCACTTACTATTACTATTACTACTAGTGGATAAATATTTTGTCACTTTCTCACACTCACTTAATTATAAACTTATTTTCTTCATATACTCATGTTTTAAGTAAGTTTTTTTTTTGCCATTCTGGAAAAGCATGGAAATGCTTCTTCCCACATGTAAGCATGCTGGACTAGAGCAAGTGTGAATCACGTGAAAATGTTTACCAGCGAGAATACTAGCGCATTTGTCACTAAGCAGCAGATTTAACTATTTACATTTACACAGCCAACGAGCCAACTACAGAAGATTAAGAAGAGGGATAGTTTTAGCAAATGTAAACAGCTTCATTTCGAAAGTGGGATTAAGTGATTGTGATTATACATGTACAGGCATTGAGCTGTCTTAAAATACGAGGTATCGATACACGAGCTTATTATTTGTTACAGCTAACAGCAATTTATTATAAACATGGTACATTGCAGCATCATTTTTACTTGTACTACGGTTAACACTAAAGCTTCAAAAATAATTCTGAACCAGCACACAGCATTCAATTAACTCGAACAAAACACGCAATTTCATTTTTGTTGAGTTCGGCAAATACGAAGCGATTGTAACATTATTAACTACTTACAGGTTTACTGTTTATTAAAAAAAACTAATAATACCTAAATACCTACTATCTACTGAACGATAATTTTAGACTCAAAAATAATGTAATGGAGTAAGAGAAATGTAGTAACCGTAACTCTATACTAATTGTAATTAAAATAAATTCGAATCAATTTCTTTTTCAATTTGCTTGAAAAATTCCGCTTTTATTCTTTTCCCCAACTTTTATGAAACTTCGTCACCCTGCAACAATAATGTTTTTCTTTTTTTAATAACTCTTTTGGCGATATCACCGAATCGCAAATAATTATTTCACATCTCAAACAGGTAGTAAACTCGTTTGCAATTACGCAAAAGGATTCTAGTCGGGATTAATGTAATAACAGTTAACAAGGGAGATGGAACAATTATTCATTCTTTTCATTCGCGACAAACTGTAGGCATAAAAAGAATTGCGATTTCTTTTAGTCTTGATCGTGACTCAACTGCCCAGGGTGGGGAAGAGTTGCTCATTAGTAAGTTCTGGGACCGCTGTAGTATCCTTCTTTTTCTTAGATGCACCTGAAAAGGCAAAGCCAGGAGTACGAAATAAGTTACTAATTTGCTTTCATAACAACGATAGGAACATGAAATAAAAGTTGGTTTCAATCGTCCATTTTTAGACATAAGAAAAGAAATTAGCAATGTTTTGAAAAGAAAATTACCAGAAGAACCACTAGCTTCAGTTCCACCTCCCCTACGATTTGGCGGCACGTAGGCGCCTTTGACAGCGCTACTAGCTGAGGTCGGAGGACTCGGGGCTGATTCAGTGGTAGTGGCAGTGGCAGTAGGTCTGCTGCCTTCCCGTAAATGTGGAGGGACGTAACCACCGGTTTTCTTGGGCTGTTCTGCCTCCTCTTCTCCCTTCTCTGTGTCCTCCTTCTCTTCTTCCGGCGTCAATGACACCTTTTCGGGAGGAATCTCCGGCTCCTTTTCTTCAGATGGTGTTTCTGCAGGGGTCTCTGCAGGTGTTGGTGCTTCAGATTTTGGTTCATCCTTCGCTGTTTGTCTATTCCATGGACCATTTGCTTCATCTTCAACACCTTCACGATTTTCCGGATCTTTAGCTCCGAAGTCATCATCATCATCCTCTAGAATTAGTTCTTTAATTTTCAGACCAGCATAATCCGGTTGCTTTTCTTCGTATTCTTTCCATTCATCATCTTCAACGACTTGTTGCTAAAAACAAACCAAATACACAGATTGTCAGGTCTTGTAGTAGCAGTAGCAATACCATCACACTGGATGATTAACCTATTCAACTGCCAAACAACCGTAGGCCCTACCTAACACACACATAAAAAACTAAATATTTCGGAATGCTACAACTATCAACCATCTGCTAATCTAAGTTAAGAAATCCTTACTTTAGGTACAGCATACCACGGGAAACAAGAATTTACATGTTGCTACTTGCTACCCTAATGTATAAACGAGGGCCCATGCCCTTAATATCTTCACTGCAACAAAATTCGAATAATATCTTCAGCATATGAGACGCTTGGATTTTTCTCGGCATGCTAGTTACTGTCTGTCAAGTATTTCATGTAATTTTAAAGACTCGAAGTGTTCTCAACGGTAACCTACAAGATACATTAACTACAACCTGCGGAACTTCTGATGCCGACGTTTCTCCGGGCGTTACGATTTTATCTCGAAATTACTGTACATAATTAAAACGTTTAGGCGCACTTGATTGATTTTACTCAGCGTTCAACGAAAACCCAATTAGCTAATGACATGCATTATGCACTCGAAACATCTTCCTGAACATGACGTGTTTATGCAGACAAAGTTCTTTGCTAATCTGCACTAAACCAGCAACTTTGAACTCGGAACTGAAAGTGGCGAGTTCCTCCTAACATTTTGTTCCCATTCACTGATTCCATCATGTTTCCAGGAAATATAAAGACAACCAAAGTTTTCGTTGTTGCATACGTGTCATTATTGACAGTCTGGAAGCCAATGGGAATGTAGGCCGGAATTCATCGACTGTATTTAGAATCATTTTTGCAATATTTCAACAGACACATGTTTAAACAAACCATCAGATCACATCAAAAGTCCAAGTAAAAATAATGACCTTACCCGGTATTCACTTAAGGCTTGTGGTGGTTCCCCGCTGGGGTCATTCGGAGCGACATATGTAGATCTTTGACTCTCCTGTTTCTTCCTTTCCTTCGCCTTCAATTCCAGCGTTTTCGAGGCATCATCTGCCGTTGTAAATTTTTTCCCCTTCGGCTTCTTTTTATCACGTTTGGCAAAGAAATCATCTAAATCAGCCATTGTGTCCCACTTTTACAAAAATTAAATTCTTCTTTTAACTATTTAACCAAAAATTCAACATAACCCACATACACTATAAGAACAGAACGTTTTGAATCTGTGAAACATTTAGATGTCTTTCTGGAACCAAAAAAAAAATAAAATCCCCAACAACAGGCCTGCTGTTCCTTTAAATGGGGGTTTACAAAGTACGATTACTGAACTTTCCCCCGTCGAAACCACTAGATATTTTTTTGTAGCGACGTGAACACTACACAGATTTGACGACGTCCTTAATAACTAATAAGGGCTGGAAGCGTTCGGTCCAAATAGTTAAATCCATACGGATGGTACGTTAAGAGTGGGCAATATGCTTGGAGGAATCTTGATGGTTGATGGCTTATGTTGAAGTTAGCCTCGCTGATATTGATTAAATGAGGTTTTGGTTAAAGTATATATGAATTAATGGATTTATATTCGAAGATTGTGATCAATTTGGAGCAGCAGGTTAGGGTTTTCCTCCCAATAAGAATGCATGATGGGCGCCGACTGTCGTCTTCCCAGCACATCAGCACACGAATCCACCAAGAGAACTGTACAGTGTACAGTGTACACTTTCAAAAGAGCACCATTCTCCTCTTCCAAAGAACGTGACACTTTCTGGGTCCGTTCAATTCTCACGTTAAACCTCACACCTTCTTCCTTTCCACTGTCAAACGGGATTCATTGAATTTTATATTTAAGTTATAATATTCGGAATTTATCATGTTCAAGTAGCGTGATTCTTTCGATTGTTTTAAATCATTTTAACTTTTAAATCTCACTCTTTTGATGAACTAACGTAATCCGCAGCACATTATCAGTATAGTTCAGCGTTTATTTCTCCGTAGAATTGAATACTTACAAGTTACAAGACAAACCAGCACAGTTGATGTGATGCTTAAAAACTTGGCAGAAGATATCAGCAACTAGTAATAAAATAATATTAAAATAATGGTGATTAATACTATCCCTGTGATAGTGAGTGCTTAGCTATACTTGAGCTCTTCAAAAATCCGTATTGGCAATTTAGTATATTGGCGGGGCTTAAACCATAAATAAGAAGGTGCTTGATAATTTTTCATAATAACATGGTGTATGTTTTTTTTGAGAACGTCCAAACCATGCCTAAGGCAAATTTTGGGTATTTTGAAGGAATGTACATGATAATATTTATAATTTGTCCCAAATAATCTGTGCATCATGATTGGCTCCTAGCCATAACAGAGAAAATGAAAAAATTTTGAGATAGACAATTTTTTTATGTAATGCTTAATTAGCCCTCAAAAAATTATTTTGTTATTTCAAAAAACCCGGAATTTGGAGAGATTGGAAGTTCAAATTTTCAAATTTGTGGCGTTAGATACTTGCTATGGTTGCAACACACTAAAATTCAGTACCATTATGTTCAATTTGGCTGACATACCCAAAATACCACTGGACGTTTTCGAAAAAACATACCCAATGACTAAATTTTAATAAATTAAGCAGGTTTTGCATCAAACTTGAAGCACCCATCTAGCACAGAACGCCAAACGGGCGCTAAAAATGCGCGTTCGGCGGAGTCAGTTTGCGCTGTAAATGCATCGGTTTTGTCCGCCTGCGCAGACAAATTTAATACGGGAAATGAGTCTGTTTAAGCGCATGCGCTATTGGATTGGCGCAAAATATGCGCATAAATTGCGCAAAATCGATGAATCCTTAGCGCGAATTTTACCCACCAGAGTTTACACTAATTTTCCATCGTCTGAAATGCAGGAGGTAAACGGAGTTTAATATTAATATGCATATTTTCCAGCGTGTCCTCAGTTTCAGAGGGTGAAGCACATTTATTGCTCAATTTAACTCAATCTGTCCTAGCTGGGTATGCGAACATGTTTGAGAATAGTAAAATCAATGACAACACTGATGGTGCTAGCTGGGTCATTATCACGTCTATCATGCTGTTATTGGTGTTCAAACCCTAACCCGATTACTGACAATGGTAAATAATTATCATTGTATTTCGATTAGTAAAACTTGGATTCTCATCTAATCACAAGTTAATATACAATTCCCTCAATGCTGCTTCTATGTGATTTGATTCCCCTGGATGTTTTTACTTTGACGGTTTGTCTCCATTCGCGATCCAGGAAAGCAGGTGGGCAGGTTTGGAAACTATGTCTGGACAGACCCTTTTTCTACTGAATGCTTAAGCATACCTTCGGAGAACGTGCGGACTTATATGTATTAACCGTGATTTCAGAGCGAAGGACGGCGAGCTCCGAGCTCCATTGAAAAATCGTCATCTCTTTGGATTTACCCGCCAAAGTTTGTTCTTCAAGCCCGGTGACAAGTCGAGAAAAAAATCAGAAAAGCCACAAAACGTGCTCTGGAAAAATTTTCTTTTGGAGAAAATAACTTGGGGGAAATTAGGTTAATCCTAACAACGGTTTAGAGGTCTTTCTATAGACAAAACATGTATAGATTTACACACAAGATTATTTATGGGGCCTTTGACAACGACAGAGCTACGTTTAGGATGACTCATGCCAACGTTTTCGGGGGAAAGCACGTTTTATCCGAACGTTGAGTTTTCCACCCGGTGAAAGTTAAATCACTGGCCGAACGTTTTCCCGCATGAATGTGTTTCAGGGAAATCATTTATTTATTTCTCCAGTCATGCTTTCCTCTTAAGGACAAGACTTTCTCCCAATTGCTAGTGACACAGTGTTATGAATGTTTGATTCTTACCTTCAAAAATTGCTAAAATTTAATGATTTACTTAAATTAAATTAAGTTAATCCAGGAGCCTTGCTTTTAATTTTTGGGAAATAAATATAGCGAGCCGAAATTGGAGAGGATAACGTTTCCTCTGGAGAAGTCCGGTGAAAGCTGGGACTGATGCTTTGATTTTTTTAATGAGCAACTCAGTCCATAGATGTCGAAGTCAACCCGTTGGAGTAGCATGTAGGAAGTATTATTTTTCATTCTATTTTTGTGAGGCGGCAGTTAAAGTTATGATTATGTATATGAGAGACAGACGATAAAGTAGGAAAACACTGGCTGCGGCTAATGACCTTGTGTAGTAATTTTTTCCCCATTTCCGGCTCTGTTTTTTCAGTCTGCTTTGCATGTAAAAGTCCATGTCATCATTTTTAGAGCAATTGTTGGAGGGGAAAATGCTGAGTTTTACTGGCTGGACCGGGAACTTAAGGGATTGTCGCCTTCTTATCGTATTTACCAGACTCCAGATTTATTGATGTCCATTGGTATAATCTAAGGGCGATTGCATAATCAGAGTTGACTACGCAAATATTTTTATCGTTCCATACCCCGAAAAAAAAGTTTGCATAAATTTTACAAGTCCTTGTAGTGTCTGTATTATCATAAGGCCATTTATACTTTTACTATCTTTGTATTCTTTCTAAAATGCAAATGCCTGTAATTTTATAGTAATTGAAGATATTGTCTTTCACCAGTTTTTTCTCGTTTGTGTGGCGGCTACTCCGCCACCGCAGACACCAGAATAATAATAATGTCTGTTGGAATTGTGCTAAATAATGTTGTACCGATTTGAGTTAGCACGTGTTTAAATTTAAATGCAAAAGGACACAAATTTTGCTCGGTTTTACATGGGACATTTCTGCATTTGTATTGTTTTCAGTGGCACATAGGATCGTCCATATAAAACTTTCCAGTGTCAAACCGTCGGCAGTCTCGCTTGCAAAAGGGCACAATATTTGCTAAACCCTAAACTAAACCTACTTTTTATGCAGCCTTTTGGCATCCTCAAGGTCACAAAGTATGAATAATTGTTGACAAATTATGTGCCTTTTTCCTCCTCCGGCCATCGTCTGCCAGCATTTGCCTCGTGTGTTGTGCACTCATTTTAATTGCGAGCGAAATTTGGTTACCTTTTGTTATTATTAGGGGCATGGAGCGATAAATTATGGCTTCTACCATTATCGTATAGTCACATTTTTATCAAGCCCTACAAGGCCGATTTCGTCATAAAGAAGCCGAAAGAAAGTTAGCACACAATACTTTTAATTTTACCACAACAGGTTGCGCCTCGTTTGGAGGACGTGATGAAAGCTGTTGTAAAAATGCACATGTTCATACGTAAAATTATTATAGCACTGGCAAGTTGTGACGTGAAACAATATCATCATCCCATTTAACTTTGATTTCTACACTGTTCCAGCAAGCATCTTTGTTCCAGGTATTTTTTTTTCTCTGACGATTATTGCCTACGTGGTGCGATGACTCAATCGGCGTGTCGTAATTGTTTGCTCACATCTTCTCAAACGTGATTAGAGTGCCGGATTTTTCGCGGAGTTGTGGTTTAAATATGATGCAATTGCACTTTCGTCCCTTTTGTTCAGTATTTCCACACTATTTTTATGCCCTTCTATAGCTCTGCTCTGCAATATTCTTTGTATAAAGGCTTAATATTGTAAATGTATGCTCCAGGAACTAGCGTGGGAGATTTTTTTTTATTACTGGATAGAATCACTAGTGTCAGCACCCGGAATTGATTGTGCATGGCAAGGGATTATGATACATGGGCAGAAATATTATACCGAAATATGCAGGATCATGTGTGGTCGTAATTGACTCGTTTTTGTGAGAGAAACGCTGACTTTTTACGCTTTTACTCGGACGAAGAACAATGAATGTACTGGAAATGGAGCCAGAATTAGACAAATAATTGTATCATTAATGAACGTACATTTATGATGAATATTTCTATTTTTATGCTGGACATCGCTGGAGAAACTTAATACTTCCGGTAGTACATTTGGCCAGAATTTCACGCCACTCAATAAAAATGGTATCTATTAGTAGTGTTTTTAAAGCTGAGATCAATCGTATGTATTGATGTTCATGGTTGATGAATATTCTTTTCGTGATATTTAATAATAAAATATACATACATATGTATACATATATATATATATGTACATATGTATATATATATATATATTTATATCCAAATACCT
>JAQGBT010003157.1:0-20701 GCA_034698585.1 Disparrhopalites patrizii | reverse complement strand
TAAGAAAGAAAGAGACAAAGAGAAAGAAAAAGCGAGAGAATCAATTAAGAAAGAAAGAGACAAAGAGAAAGAAAAAGCGAGAGAATCAATTAAGAAAGAAAGAGACAAAGAGAAAGAAAAAGAGAGAAACAATTAAGAAAGATAGAGAACGAAAAAGAGAGAGAAACAGTTAAGAAAAAGTTAAGAAAAACAGAGAGAAGCAGTTAAAAACACATGAACGAAAGAGAGAGAAAAAATTAAGAAAAACAGGGAGAAAAAGAACGAAAAAAGAGAGAAAAAAGGAAGAAAAAAGAGAAAGAGAAACAGAGATAAAAAAGAGACAGAGAGAGAAATCAGAAGGCGAGAGAGAAACAGAGTAAAGAGAGGGAAGTCAGTAAAAATAGAAAAGGGGGAAATGGGCAAGAGGGAGACGATAGTGGAAAAGTGAGTGAAAAAGCGTGACAAGGAAGAAGGGCGGGACGGAAAAGGAGTCATACGTGAAAAATGAGGGAGAAAGTAGTGAGAAGGATTAAAAATGGGAGACAAAGAGGGAGAGAATCGAGGTAATGAAGCCTGGGATTGTTGTATGAAGAAAGAAGCCCTAATAATTGATATAGAAAAGAGAGTCTTGGAAGGTCCAAAGAAAAAAAGGGGGAGCAGGAGAGGAATGAAGCGGGTGAAAATGAGTGGCTCGGAAGTCTTAAGTGTGAGAGTGAGTGACTAATTTACCATCGTTTGTTTCTTTCATTTCCTCTCCTCACTTTTCTCTTCCACTTGACTCCAACTAGGAATTTTTGTGTGGAGTTTCCCTGTACACTTCTGGGGCATCTCCCCCTCCCCCTCCAAAAAAATCCCTCTCTCTCGCTCTCTCTTCCCTACAGTTACTCTTATGCGTGTGTGCACACGGCGTGAGAGTGATTCTATGACTAATTTTTTAATCAGGAACCTATTTTTCTGGCACGAATCCTATAATGGGATTTAATTAAAAGCTTCATTCCTCATTCTCACGAGAGAGACAGAAGAAGACGGGGGAGGAGGAGACTCGGAGAGAGAGAAAGCAGAGAGAGAGAAAGGGAGAAAAAAAATTATCCTCATAATTAATTTGCCAACCTTTCATCATCGTCAGCCATATGAACTACTTCCTTTTCTTTTTCCCTTTCCCTTTTGTGAATGTGTGTAAGTCTCGAGAAAAAAAAATGCTCCCACGGAAAAGCCGTCACACGTACTTTCTTTTTTTTTCCTCCTTTGCAAAGTCAGCAACAGCAGCTCCCATTTTCTGACTTTCTCTCTCTCTCTCTGGAAATAAACAGAGACAAACCTGGAGCTAACTAACCTCCCTAACTAATGGTGTATAACGGTCGGGGAAGGTCCCCATGTATTTTTTTTGTTGTCCTCTAATTTTCTATGTCTGTGTCTCTCTCCCTTTCCTTTGTGGGGGAAGGGAGAGACAAGGGAGAAAAAAATTGAATACAAGCTCGGAATTATAATGCCCCGGCTTTGTCTTGGGCTTGAGGGGAGGAGCTTTCCCATCTTTTGTCTCTCCTTCTGCCCTTTAATTACTCCTTTCCTCCCTCAACCTTCGTACCTTTTTTTTTCTCCTGGAAGAAAACATTGGCGTTTTTTCACTCCAGTTTTTCACGGCGAGAAACTAGTCATTCTCTGGAATATTTTTGGGAGGGTTAGTCTTGTTTTGGAAGAAATTTCCCGCCATTACATTGGCTTTGCTAAATGACCTCGTATGCACATAATGTACATAATCATACATATGTATGTATACCTATACAGTAGTATATCCAAATCATATATTGAGCTTGAGTTCCCCGCTTGGCGGATTTGATTAGGGATTTCCCCGGGCAATTGAGAGGACGCTAAAGGGATTGCAAATGCCAAAACAACAGAGGGAGAAAGGGAATAAGAGGGAGAGAGGGACAGAAAGAAATAGAGAAAGGGGATTGAAAAAGAGAAAGAGATAAAAGTGACAGAAAGAAAGTAAAAAAAATACTCATACAAAGTCGAAAATAAATTATTTTGAAAGTAAACAAACTGCTCTGAAAGAGTGAAGAGATTGAAATTAATTTTTTAGAGAGACAAAGACAATGGATCAAATAGAAAAAAACATGGGAGGGATGGAGAAAAAGAAGGAAAACATGAAAAGAAAAGGGAGAAAAAATAAAGAAAATACGGAAATAAATAAAACACGGAACGAAAAAGGTGAAAAAAAACATGATAAAAGAAATCGAGAAAAAATATGTAATAAAGAGAGAAATTGAGAAAAAATATGTAATAAAGAGAGAAATTGAGAAAAAATATGTAATAAAGAGAGAAATTGAGAAAAGTTTTTAAATAATAAGAGAAATTGAGTATTTTTTAAATAATAAAAGAAATTGAGGTTTTTTAAATAATAAGAGAAACTGAGTATTTTTTAAATAATAAAAGAAATTGAGATTTTTTTTAAATAATAGGAGAAATTGAGAAAAAAATAAAGAAAAAACCAAAAAAAGATAAAAATATATAAAATAATAAGCAAAATTTAGAAAAAATAGGGGGGAAAATAGAGAAAAAATAGGGGAAAACCAGAAAAAAAGATAAAAATACGTAAAAGAGCAAGATAAGAGGAAACAAATACAAAATAGAGAAACAAAATGAGAAAAGCAAACAAAAAAGAAGAAAGACGAACTAACAAAATTAAAAGTGACAAAATATGAAACGAAAGGAAGGAAAGGGAGAGAGAGAAATTAAGAAAAGGGAGGAAGATGAACCCTTGAGGGAACAAAGCGGTTTGAATTGACTTGGCGAAATGAAACGATTTCCTTGATTTCCCCCCGAAAGTGCCGAGGCGGAGCGGGAATTGTGAAAAGAACAAGGCTCGCCTTAGTTACTCTTTCCTTCCCATTCAAATCCTGGGAGATATCCTTCCCAATGAACTCCGTCCTTCTTCAATTTCTCCAGTCATCTTCTTCTCCAGTCATCTTTTCCTCCAGTCATCTTTGATGACGCTGGCCAGGGAGATATAATCAACATATACGACCACAAAGGACAGGCACACATCTCCAAAAAAGGGATTCCCCATCCTTTCACATAGGTTCTGGCGGGGGATCTGAGGGGTAAGGGGAGACAGAGGGAATCTCGAGAGAAAGGGGCAAGTGCGAAATCCTTTGGGGGAAATCTTGGTCCCAAAATGCAAAGAGTCTGTTGGAGTAGACATAATTGGAGAAAAACATTTAAAAGAGTCTCTCTCGGCCCCTCCCTTTCCCTTCTCTCTCCCTCTTCGCTTGTCTCTCGGCGGCGGACGATAATGATGATGATTATTCAATGAAAAGGCATTGAGACACAACAAGAGTGGTTGGGGCTATATTTAATTAGAAAAGCTTTAAACTTCTCAACTTTTGGTTCCTTTTTAATTTGGTTTGACTTCGCGGTGGATTCTCTCTCTCTCTCTCTCTTTCACAGACTTCATCTTCTCCCCACTGATTTCTTCATCCCTTTCCCCTTCCTCCCTTTCTTCTAACAGTGGACGCGTACATATGTTGGGGGCTCCTTTTTGTTCTGGGGGGAAGAAGAAATTATTACTATTATTGTCTCCAAGATTTGTCAAAGTACTGGGTTTGTTTCCATTTTCTCTAATTATGACAACTTTTTGTTTTCCCACCACTTCCTCCCTCGGAGAAAGTATCCCAGGCACTGGATTTTTTTTTATTATTGTTATTACTATTCTCCTTAGACCTAAACAAGGATTTTCTTATTTCCCTGGCATTTATACGTATTATGAGGGGGTGAGAATGCTCCGGGGAGAAACAGAGAGAATGAGAGGGAGAGAATGAAAGCTAAAGAGAGAAAGTCCGCCATTCCTGTTGTTTGTTACAGATAATTAAAACAATTATTGAAGGCTGAAAACTTTCACTATAGGGTCTTCATTTTCAGCCTGGTTTTTTTTTGCCGACTTTCTCCTTTTCGGATATTTTCTGAGCAACTTTCTGTTAGTTGTTGGGGGAATAATCACATTTGAATATACTGGCATTCCCCGTTTTCTCTATTTTTTGCTATGTTTTCTCTCTTGTCTCTTTCTCTTCTTTTGCACCGGTCTTTTTCTCGCATTTTTGTTTGTCATTTTTTTATCTTTCTTTCTTATTTCTCTCTTTTTTTTCTTTGAGTTCATTTTTTCTTATTTCTCTCTCTTTTTCTCTTTGCTTTTGATTTTTTCTTCCATTTTTTATTTCTTATTTCTCTCTCTTTTCCTCTTTGCGTTTCATTTCTTTTCCATTTTTTCTTTCTTATTTTTCTCTCTTTTCCTCTTTGCGTTTCGTTTTTGCCGTCTTTCTTATTTCTCTCTCTTTCCCTCTTTGCATTTCATATTTCATATTATTTTTTCCAATTTTTTCTTTCTTATTTCTCTTTTTTCTTCTTTCAGTTACATTTTTTCTTTTTACATTTTTTGTTTCTTATTTCTCTATTTTCCCTTTTGATTTTGTATTTTTTATTTCTCTCTGATTTTCCCTTTGAGATTCATTTTTTTTTTCAATTTTGTACTTATTTCTCTCTGGTTTTCTCGTTGAGTTTCATTTTTAAAATTTTTTCTTTCTTATTTCTCTCTCTTTTCCTCTTTGTTCGTTTTTTATTTATTTTCTCTCTTTTCCCTTTTGATTTTCTATTTTATATTTCCCTTTCGATTTCGATTTTTCTCTTTCGTCTCTTTCTCTATTTCTTTTTTCATCTCTCAGTCTCTTGTGTTTTGTTTACTTCATATTTCTTCTGATTTTTATCTCTCTTGTTTCCTCTCACACTTTCCGTTTTGGCCTCTCTCTCTTTCTTCCTTTTCCTCCCTCTCTCACTTTCGCTCGCAATCCCCCTCTCCGAGGAATTAAGGAAAGGGCAGATCCATGGCAGTTTGTTTCGTCGTGTTCATTCCATGATGATGATTAAGTTCCCTCTGCCAATCCCACGGCGGAGGTCTCATCCCCGCCACCGCTTCATCTCATTTTGATGAAGTCCTTCGAGACCCGGAAAAAAAGTGGGATTGTAGGGCACAAGTGGGACTTTCTCCGAGACTTTTCCCTCATCCAACATGTTGGGTTTAATTAGGGAAATTGTCCATCTCCGACCCTTTTATCCTTACTGCCATTTCAATGTACTTTCATTTAAACTTCCCCGCAAAATAATTTTTTTTTGCGAATTTTCCTACCCGGAAAAGTTTTTCTTTCGTCCGTCCTACCAGCGAAAGTTGCTTGGTTATTAAATGATTTTTTCCAAGCAATTTTTTGAACTTTCCCGCCATTAAAAGCCACTTGTGAATTTGAGCCATTGTTAGCTGGGAAGTTGAGAGAATAATAATAAAAGGGAACAACACTTGATCTGGTGGAGATAGAGAGGGGCTGAGGAGAGGCTGAGAGGGAATTTGAGATAGAGAGGGGCTGAGAGGGAATTTGACAGAGGGAAAGAGAGGGAAAAGTGAAGAGGAAAAAGGTAAAGTGTGTGAGGGCAAAAAAGTTGACTTGTAAGGATTTTCACGGCTCATAAAGTGGACGGAATGGCTGGGAAAGGAGATCTACCTTTTTGATACTTCCCGCCCCGCCGACTTTCTCTCTCTTTCCCTCCAAAAAAGCCTTGAACGAGACCACAGAAGAGGCTCCTCACAAAACCTCAAAGCCATTCATGCCTGAACTGTCTTACGAGCCCCGACATTGTGTATAGTGTGTAGATATGTCACTTATAAATGCATTTATGCCTCCATGTACAACCTCCAAACCACCTTCCCTCCACCCATAAGAGTTTCCCAGGAAGTTCCCAATGATGATTATCTCTTACTTTCTCCCCCAGAAATTGTTATGCCCTTTTCTTCCTCATTTCCCGGGTCTTTCCACGAAACAACCCAAAAAGAGAGGGAGAGAGAAGGATAGAAAGAGACTTCTTGACACACCGAGGAAAACTTTGTCATTTACTCCCTGCATAATCATAACAGTAGTCATTCTGGATGAGGGGAAATTTACGGTAATTCCCACACGGCTTAGGAGAGAGACACTAAATAGGAGAGGGAGGGGCAGGGGGAACTACTAATTCCAGGAGAGGATCAGGCTTGAGGAGAAAAGAGAAAGGAAGAAGAGTGCGAGAGTGCAGACAGAGAGCAAAAAGAAAAATATGGGGATTTCGGAAACTACGAGAAAGAGGAAATTGGAGGGAAAACATCCAAGGGGGAGAAAGCGCAAAAGTGACATGAAGAAATGGGGAAAAGCAAAATAATCAAATAAACAAGACCAAGAACGAGAGATAAAATGGAAAAGGGAGAGAGAGAAAAAAATCAAAAAAGGAAAGCAGAAAGAGGGAACAGGAAAAATAGAAAAGAGAATGAGAGAGAGAGATAAAATAGAAAGAGAAAGAATAGAAAAGTAAACGAGAAAGAAAACAGAAAAGGGAAAGAAAAAAAAAGAAAGCGAGAGGAAACATAAAAAAAAGAAAGCGAGAGAAAAAATGGAAAAAATAAAGGGAACAAAAATATAAAAAAGAAAGCGAGAGAAAAAATGGAAAAAAGAAAGGGAACAAAAATATAAAAAAGAAAGCGAGAGAAAAAATGGAAAAAAGAAAGGGAACAAAAATAGAAAAAAGAAAGCGAGAGATGGAGAAAAATGGAAAAGAAAACGAGACAGAGAAAAAAAATAGAAAAGAGAACGAGAGAGAGAAAAAAATGGAGAAAGTGCATAAATGGGAAAGAGAAATAAAGATCCAGCAACAGGATAGCGTATACATATATAAAAAATACGTATTGACAATTCCAAAGAAAAAAGAAAGTAGAAAGAAGCAAAAACAATTTAGAAAATCAAAAATAAAGAGAGAAAAGTGGAGAAATGGAGACGTCATCGAGATGGGACAACTCAAAGGGAAAAGTCAAAAATGAAGATACAAATTAAAAAGAAAGCGGAAGAACAGAGAAAGCAAGATTACAAGAAGAAATCACATTACAAAAGGAAAGAAAGCTAGGAGAAATATGAGAGAAAGAGAAGGAAAGAGCGAGACAAAAGAAGAATGACAAAGATAGTAAAAATCTCCAAAAAAAATGATTGACGGTTTGCAGGGAAATTTTTCCCCTTTTTTTAGTAAATATGAGACAAGTTAAGAATGGCGGTTTTTCCTCCAGACGTAAGTGAGTGCTCTTAAATAAAAGTGGAAGGTACACACAGGAGACAGAGAGACACGGAGGGAGACAGACAAAGAGAAAGACAGAGAGAGAGAGAAAGGGAGTGATGCTGAAGAATGTGTGTGTACGAAGAGAAAATAGAAGGCGGAATGGAAGATCATATGAGGCATTGTTCACATATGAGAGAGAGACTCAAGTCTATCCATAAGGCATTGAGGCTTGAAGCCAATAAAGCGTGTATTTGACAGCGATAAGATGTTGGCAATCCGGCCTTTCACAGATTCAATGGTTTAAAAATGATTCAATAACTTTTAGTTTTCTCCGTCTTTCTCTCTCTCTCTCCATCTCCGCCTTTCACTCTCTCACTCCAGCCTTTTGTTGTACTCATAAAGGTCGTGTATATCTCCTTTGGAGAAAAAAACTATAATCTCCTCTCACCCTCTTCTCCCTGGGAAAAGTGCGGGAAAGAAGCATCTCGTTGTGGGCTTGAAATTATATGCAATGAGGCTAAAGGGGCGAAAAGATTTTTTTTCTCCCTTCAAAACCCGAATCCTGGTACCTTCCCCGGATTTTCCGAAGAAAGAGCATCTCATATCAATTGAAAGGTGGATTGTTATAACCTTTTTTCCATCCACTTTTTTTCCTCTGGTTTTCCTCTGTTTTTCTCTCGGGCTTCCCTCTGTGTTTCTCTCGGGCTTCCCTCTGTGTTTCTCTCGAGTTTCTCCTTGTTTTTTCCCCCAGGAATTACTTTTTCTCTCGCTTTCTCTCTTATTTTTTCTCTCGCTTTCCCTTTTATTTTTCTCTCGCTTTCTCTCTTATTTTTTCTCTCGCTTTCCCTTTTATTTTTCTCTCTTGCTTTCCCTCTTATTATTTTCTCTTGCTTTCTCTTTTATTTTTCTCCCTCGCTTTCCCTCTTATTTTTCTCTCTCGCTCTCTCTCTTATTTTTTGTCTCTCGCTTTCCCTCTTATTTTTCTCTCTCGCCTTGCCTCCTATTTCTTTCCTCCCATCTTCTCCGGTATTTTTCCACCCCTATTTTTTTTATCTATGGCCCCGTTATTCTTTTATCTGGGTTTACCCCCTTGGATTTCCCCTCCCCACCCGCCCCTCCTTCTCCTGACTTTCCTTTTTGGCCCTTGCATAGATTTCCCATATATTTTCTCCCGGGTTGTCTCTGTACAACAAAAGGATGTGAGAGGACTTGACATGGGTGGATTTTTTTCCCTGGAAAGTATATACAATTTTTTTGGGGAGATTTCATCCCTTTTTCTTCCCCCTTTTCCCCGTTTTTTCTGGAGGAGGAGAGATGATGGGGAAATAAATGTGTAAAAGTCTCTGCTTGTCTCAATCACGACAGGTTCCAGGGTTTTTGGGTGATGAACCGATTTTTGTTGTTCTTCTCCCTCCTCCGCCTCGTCTCCTCCCGGCCCTTCTCCATCTCTCTCTGTCTCTCTCTCCTTCTCCGTCTCTCTTCAATAAGACGGAAAGAGGGAGGAGAAGGAATGGATGGGAGGCAATAAATCCCACCTTTGTTCCCAGGGAGATGTGTATTGTCCCATGATTTCTCCGTATACAGGGAATATAATAGGGGCGGTTTTTTTTCGGGGACTTACTACCCGCCTTTTTTTTTACTTCAATATATATTTATCTGTATTTTACCCAAGAAATGGGATTCCAGAGGTTTTATTTTTTTTTCTCCCTGTCTTTTAGTAATCATAATAAATTTGGCTTTTCTTTTAATACAAAAAACCCTGCCTCTCTCTCCCTTGTCTTTCTCTTTAGCTCCCGAACTCTTCTCGCCGGTTTTTGAAAGCTTCTTTTAGAACAATATTCTACGCAGTTATGCACATACTGTTTATTATATAAATGTTTAACACATACTCTTTATAATATTTATCATACATAAGTATGTATATATATTTTTTAATTTTACCTACAATTTATCGTGGTTGTTTCTACAAATTGGTCTTAAACGGATTTATTTCGGGGCAAATCTCGTCCATTTAATCGGAGGCGCCCCAAATGGGTATTTACGTGTTGTAAACGGCGGGTTAAAGTGCGTATTTACGCCGTGGATTTTTCCACTGCCCTCCGCTTCCCGTCATCCCTTTAGATTTGGACCATGATGAGAGATTGTTCACGCACGATTTCCTCCCTCGGTTTCTCTCTCTCTCTCTCTTTTCCCTCTCTCTCTATCTCTCTTCTGCATTTGTCCGCTGCAAAAAGTGTCAGGGCCAGAGAATTTGAAATTAAAAATAAATTCACCGGCTAGCAGGAGGAGAGATGTTTCGTATGTACGCTACATATGTACATACATATGTACATATGTATGTGGCAACCTTGTAAGGGAAACCCATTTGCCCTACCATTAACCTATTCCCTCCCAGCGTTCCCAATATAATCATAAAACGAGTTCCTGTGACGAAAAAGACAGAGAGATCCCGAGAGAGAGAAAGAGGGAGAAATTAGACGTCACAAAAAGTGTGTACGTGAAGGTGGTAAATGAAGGCTTTTTTTTTTATTTTTCCAGTCATCCCAATATCTTTTGTCACACAACTGGAAATGAGCAACGATTCTCCTCTTGGACCCTCAGTTTTTGGGTGTGTGTAAGAGAGAAAGAGAGAGGGAGAGAGAGAGGGAGAGAGAGAGTGATTGTGTGACAAGGCCCAGAGTCTCGCGTCACCCACGGCACCCTTTCCTCCTCCTCCCATTTATACATACATACGTATGCATATGGGTGCATCTGGAGATGAAATGGATTGAATTTGAATTTATTCCCTTTAATATGTATCCTTTTTTTCTAATGGACTACGTGCGGAGGGGGAGGGAAGAGGTACAGACGAGAAAGGGGAGGGACGGGAAGAGAAAAATAGAGAGGAATGGGACGAGAGAGAGAGAAAAAAGAAAGCCGGTTAGAGTGAAGATGGAGATAGAAAGGGGAAATACGAAGAAATAGAAAAGAGGGAATTAGAGAAGAAATTTACAGAGGGAATTAGAGCGGAAATTTACAGAGTGAAATAGAGAGAAATTTTACAGAGAGAAAATTTACAGAGGGAATTAGAAGGAAAATTTACAGAGGGAATTAGAAGGAAAATTTACAGAGAGAAAATTTACAGAAGGAACTAGAAGGAAAATTTACAGAGAGAATTAGAGAGAAAATTTACAGAGGGAATTAGAAGAAAAATTTACAGAGAGAATTAGAGAGGAATCACAGCTTATAAACTGAGACAGTAATAAATATAGAGAAAAAAGGAGGGCAAAAGAACGAGAGACTTGGAGAAGGGGAAAGGGAGAAGAGATAAAAATAGGGAGAAAGGGATAAAAAGGGAGAGACAGAGTGTATATATGTATATATATATATATAAGTATATATGCATATAATATACAAAAAGATACATGCATAAAAAGGAGTGGAGCTGAGGGATTTCTCATTGTGAGCCCGTATCGAATCTCTCTCTCTCTCTCTCTCTGATGCAGACGTCCTGTTAATTGAACTTTTCTCCTCACACACACACACATCATCAGAAAGGCACATGTGTTGTGCCCATAAATACATATTTTGATGTTGCACACATTATTATGCAATTCCTCGTCCAACCCCGCTCAAAGCTCCCCCCTCGGCAATGGAAAGTGTCGGTCTTAAAAGGCCCGCTAATACCCCCAGCACATCCGACGTGTTCCCCATATAAAAGAGGAGTTTATGATGAGATAAATGAAGGTGAAAATTTAAAAATTATCTTCCCCTCACCAAAAAAATCTTTCCATTTATAATGTGTATTTTTTTCCTACCTTATACCTTTTCCAAAGAGGGGAAGGAGAGAGAGGGAAAAAGAGGGTGGAAATCATATGCAGTGCTCCGGGAAAATGTTATGAGAGAGGGAGAAAGGGAGAGTTTATGGGACATTGAATGTGTGCGGGAGGAAATCCCTCTTCACTCTCTATCTTTCTCTCTCTCGCTCTCTGCCCCTCTCTCTCTCTCTTTCCCTTTTTAATCCTATTTATCTCGGCCGACTATTGCACCGGAATATATAGGCTTACCATCGTCAAATTCAGTGGAGCCCATCATTAATCAAGTGATTGTACTCATCATCCGCACTTGCTTTGAGTCTCTCCTTATATCCCATTCTCTCTCTCTCTGTTTCTCCCTTTTTTCTCTCTGTCTCTCTCCCTCTCTCTCTCTTCCCCTTCCACTCAGCTCCTCCCTGGAATCAATGGTCTTTTCAACGAGGACACAGACAGAGAGGTATTAGCAATGGCTGGGCTTGAGGAGTGATATAAACCTGACTTTGAGCAGGAGGAGGACCTTTTTTCATGGGTCGGCCCGTATTTTATTTCCTAATGATAAAGAGCAACCACAGAGGGAGAGAAGAGAGAAAGCAAGATGTGTGGGAAATAGATTTTTTTTAAATTATGAACCTTTTGAAATTATTGAGAATTTATTTTATAATATTTAGAATTTATTTTACAATATTTACAATTTATTGTACAATATTTTGAATTTATTTTATAATATTTAGAATTTATTTTGCTTCGAATTTATTTGGCAATATTTAGAATGTATTTTACAATATTTAGAATTTATTTTGCAATATTTAGGATTTAATGTACAACATTTCGAATTTATTTGGCAATATTTAGGATTTATTTTACAATATTTAAAATTTATTTTCCAATATTTACAATTTATTGTACAATATTTTGAATTTATTTTATAATATTTAGAATTTATTTTACAATATTTAGAATTTATTTTACTATATTTAGAATTTATTGTACAATATTTAAAATTTATTTCAAATTACTTAGAATTTATTGTACAATATTTCTGAAATATTTAGAATGTTCCAGATTATATTTAATAGTATCTAGATCGATCCGACGGATAATAGTAATTATGACTATGACCATAATTAGGATTAGTGGTCAATGGGCCTAAGTGCGGCAGGGGAAAATCAAGGTCCCTCCCACCACACATCATTTGATGGGGGAAGGAAATGGAGGGAAAAAATGATAAAAAATGACCCTTTCTCCCACTCCTCCTTTCTCTCTCTCTCTCTCTCTCTCTTTGTCTCTCATGCTTTCTCCTTCCTCCCAGAAAAAAATAGGATGCCCTAAAAGGATGAGAAAAGGCCGTAACGTGTAAAAAGTGGAAGTTATGGTGATTTTTTTCCTTCTGTCTGAGTGTGGGGGAAAGGGAAAAAGAATGGCGGGAGTGAAAGTATATGTTATATATTACTTACGAATGTTTTTTCCCTTCTGTCTCCCTCTTTCTTCCCTTTCGAGGTGAGAGGAGAAGATGGTCCAGTGACTGATGGGATGAGGTGTTGTCTCTCTCTCTCTCTCTTTCTCTCTCTCTATCTTTCTCTCTCTTCTCCCAGTCTGTCTAGTGTGGTGGAGCCGCCAAGAAAGAATGGCAGTGGTGTGTCTATACTTTTTAGTGGAGACGACCATTCCTTCTCCAGTTGGCCCTGACAGTCAGAAGAGAGGGAGAGAGAAAGGAAGGGCGAAAAAAGTATTATAAAATGTGAAAAATGTACGTTGGAGAAGGAGAAATGGGGAGTGAGAGACAGAAGAGAGAGAAGAGAGAGAGAGAGAGAAGAGAGAGTGAGAGAGAGAAGGGAGGAGGATGAGACAGAGTTTTTCGGGAGATAAATGGAAGGGTAACAGATTGCTCAGGTAGAGACCGGACATGGAATGACTATCATTTTTCTCCATCTAAAACTCTGCCATTGCCAACCAAGACTTCTCCCGATTTTTTTTCTCTTCCTTTCTCTCTACTTTTCCCTATTTCCCCCCTTTTTTTCCGTCCTGTACGTCTCTCTTTTTCTCAGATTTTTTTCCCTCTTGGCTCTAGTGCCTCTCCATCCTCTCCGATGTCCATTTGCAGGTTAGAGGATGACAGGGCCGTGCATACATTGTACGGTTATATGTATATAGATATATGCTCATATTCAGGATATATAAGGGATATATAAAGGAGCTGTGACCTGGAAGGGAGGATGTGGGATGGGTTGTAAATGGGAGGCTTGTAAATGGTCTATAATGTCATGGTCTATAATGGATATGTACCTACCTCCTGGACATTAGGTGAACTTGGGGGGGATGGAGACACGGAGGGATTCGGGGAGGAAGTCCCCGAAAGCGAGACAGGGAAGGAGAGAGAGAAACAAAGATAGATATGGGCGTTTATACAGGAGTAAGGTCACAGGGGACGGGCGCTGGGAGGACATTAATAGAAAGGGAATTGCTGGCACAATTCAAGGTAAAAAGGGGCAGAAGAGAGACGGAAGTGTGTTGTCGGGGAGGATTTTGCTACAAAATGAGAGATCGTCACGGATAATAATTATCCATGGAAATTAGGGAGAGAATGTCGGAATAAAAATCGGACGGTTCAGGGGTAGACAGAGAAGAATCGAAAGGGGCACACAAGGAAGGAGGAAAAGGAGAGGAAAAACAAGCTCCGAGATGGAGAAGCAAACGAGAAGGAAAAGAAGAAGAAGAGAAAATCCGTGAAGGGAGAATTGGTGATAGTTACAAAATGCAGGAAGAAGGGGAAGGAAAAAGAAAAGCAAAAAAGAGAGCTAAAATTGGTCAAAAAGTTCGAAAATGTGGGGCAAAAGAGAAACAGAGTAAAGCCAGAAACGAGAGAAAACAAACAAAGGAGTGAGAAAAGAGAAGTTGGAGAGAAAGAAAGGGAGAGAGAAAAATATAATTAGAGAAAAGAAAAAAAGAAAGGAAAAACAGAAAAATGAGAGGGAGAAAGCAAGAGAAGAAAAACAGAAAAATGAGAGGAAGAAAGCAAGAGAAGAAAACCAGAAAAAACAGAAACGAGAAAGCAAGAGAAGAAAACCAGAAAAAACAGAGACGAGAAAGCAAGAGAAGAAAAACAGAAAAAATAGAGAGGAGAAAACAGAAAACAAGAGGAAAAACAGAAAGATGAAAGGGAAAAAATAGAGAAAACCAGGGGAATAACAGAAAGATGAAAGAGAAAAAACAGAGAAAACGAGAGAAGGCTGGAGAGGTAAAGCAGAGAGAACTAGAGAAGAAAGGAGAGAGAAACAATCTGAAAAGGAAGACGGAAAAAAGATAGGAAAACAAGATAACAAGGCGAGTCCAAGAAAGCAAAACACAAAAAAAGACAAGACAAACAAACCAAAGGAAAGTATTTGCCCGTCGGAGAAAGTCAGGATAAGATTTGAGAGAGAGAGAGAGAGGGAAAGCCAAAAAAAGGAGGGAAATGGGATGAGGTGGAAGACAGACGAGGAAGGTAGTGAGAGCCGAAGTAGCGTGAATTCTTGGGGTCCATCCTCTTTGTTTTTTCCGTCCCTCCTTCGGTCGTGTCTTGACGTGAGATAGTGTCCTTTTTCCTGCTTCCCGTTCACGTGGGACAGTTTAGTCGGTTCGGTGAAATGAGAACATATTGCTTCAACCACCGGGAATGGATGGATGGAATCTCCTCCGTCTCTCTCTTCCTTTCTCTCTGTCTTTCTCCATGCTCCACTGAGAAGGAAATAAGCACCGACAGAACCAGTTTGAAAACCAACCTGGTTTTCCTTCTCTCTCTCTCTCTTTCACTTTCTCCGTCTCTCACTTTCTCTCTCCCTCCCTCTTTTTTATTCCCTTGCCTTCCCTCGGAATGACTTTTCGTTCAGGACTCGCATTTCCTCCTTTCTTTCCCTGCCCAAGTGGGAATCTCAGCCTCTTTTTGATTCCTCCTCTTGTCCCTCTCTTTTCCCCCTATTTTGCCGATTTGACAAAATAATTGCCTATTTATCCTCCAACTTACGTCCCTATTGTTCTTTGGGGACTCTTCCCTTGTCTCCAACACATAAATATACTTTTTCCCTCCAACAATATATATAAGGTAAGGATTCCGTAAGGAAAAACACCTCCTTAAAACGGGAATTTCCTCCCCTGCAAAAAGTCTCTTCCCCTCGTCCTTGTTGTCCTTTTATTTGGAAGCCGATAAATCCCACCCTGTACAAGGACCTTTTATTTTACCTTTTTTCAGGGAGTAAAACGTTTTTCTTTTGTTTCAAAGCGGAGAGAAGAAGTGGCCTTATCTTTTTATACACTCGCCTGACTCTCTCATAAAACTTCTGGAGGTCTTCTGGGGGTCCTGGGACAATGGGATGTCTCAGAGAAATCGGGGTCCGTTTATTTTAAGGGGATTTCTTTGGGTATATAAAAGGTATGGGAAGTTCCTCCATGCTGGTCCTATTAATATATCTTTTTTGGGGGGGAATTGAGGGGAAAGTGGGGGCACATTCATTACCTGGAAGAGAGAGAGAGCAGAGAGAGAGAGAGAGAAATAGCAAGAGAGAGAAGTGCTTAATGAGTCTGTAATTTTATGTGTCGTTAAAGGACTTTCTCCTTTCTCCGAACTTCCTTTGGAATAGTAACTTGCTCCCTCTTTTTGATCCTATAATTCATTTTTCTTGTTCTTCCCTTCACCTCTCCCCCTCGCCCTCCCCTCCCCCTCCCCCTCTCTTCCGCCGAATTTATAGGGGATTCTTGTTGTTCCACACAATGACCCTTGTTCCTAGGGCCTTTTATTGTTTTTATGATGCTGTGGAGGGGTTGCCCTGGATAATTTATGGGAGAGAGAGCTCTCAAGGAACTTTTATTGGACCTGTGCAAGGTTCTTAATTATTTCGGGAGTTTTTACTACGTGTAAAAGGTTTCTACGGGGATTTTCCTGGGCATTTCCTCTTTTACGGGATTATCTCCCCATTTTTTTAATTCCTCTTTGGGGACTGGTGATAATTTTATTTTTGGAGGTTGCTTTTATATACCGATTCGAATTATCTATTTTCGGAATCAGAGCCAAGTGTCGAGGGCTTTAGTGACATTGTGAGTGTGGCAATATTTTTGAATTATTTTTAAAATTTTCCCTCCAATATCTTTCTATGATTTCGGAATTTCGCATTGAATTATCTCGACATTTAATCACAATTATTGTATTTTCTCGAGCTTAATTACAATTATTGTTTTATCTCGAGCTTAATTACAATTATTGTTTTATCTCCAGCTTAATTGCAATTATTGTGTTATCTCGAGCTTAATTATTAATACAATTATTGTATTATCTCAAGCTTTATAACAATTATTGTATTATCTCGAGCTTTATTAAAAAAGATTGTTTTATCTCGAGCTTCATTATTAATACAATTATTGTTTTATCTCGAGCTTTATCACAATTATTGTGTTATCTCGAGCTTAATTGCAACTACTTAATTATCCCAAAATCTCTAAATAATCTCTAAAATTTAAATCCAGTTTGTAGTACGTCCTACGAAAAGGTTTCAGGGGAAAGCGCTAATTTTTAAAATAAAGCGCCCAGATTTAAAATGAAACCATCCCCCGCCGATAATCATTCCACCCTCATACACTTCATTTTAAAATGGGAATTCCCTAATAAAAATCTCATTTCCTTTACATTCCCTGGCTTTCATTCATGAAGAATAAATGATCTCCTCCTCCCTAGAAGAGGTGTAATGTTCTAAAGATATTCTCCTCATAATATTCTCCAGGCACATTAATAAGCCGGATAATACGGGGTGTATAGTAGGCCCTATAGCACAGGGGGAGAATCCATTAATTAGGCTATACCCTGGTCCCCGCCGTAACCATAACGTGAGTTAATAGGGAGTGATGAAAGTGTACGTCCTCATTTTGGGGGGTAAGACCCTCCAAGGAAATTTGTGTACTCCACCGCCAGTAAATTTTAAGATTGCTCACATTTTATCGCAGGATAGGGAGGGCATTTTTTGGGGTCTTTCCCCTCCTATGGAAGAGGGAGAGGTCAGAGTAAATATTTTTACAAGGTGCTGTTAACCATCTCCCGAAGCCGGGCGTTTTCCCCCTTTTGGAAAAAAAAACTTTGTAATAATCCCGAAATGGTTCACGGTCATAATAATAATATAACACGGGGGTTGAAACGAGGGTGGGAGGGGGAGAGGGGGAAAATGAGGGAGGGAAATTACATGTTCACAAATGTAAATGAGATGATTGAGGGAAGAATATATACTCTTTTGCCCAGAGAGAAAATGATCATCATGTTCCTAGAGAGAAAAACCGAGAGAAAGAAAAAGAAAGGGAGAGAGCGAGAGAGAGAGAGAGATGAAAAAATGTAATGAAAGCGTGTGAATTGAATCGAGGCAATAAAGCACTTTAGTGAATTAGATATGAATATACGACGGAGCCTCTCAACCACCACCAGCATCTATAGAGACTCATCCACCGCTCCTTCGGCTCAAAATGTACAAGGAGAAAGGGAGGGAGAGAGGGATGAAAAAAATTATATACAGGGTGATGATACCTTTTTTAGATGGAATAGC
Organism: Disparrhopalites patrizii; assembly: GCA_034698585.1. Lineage (NCBI taxonomy): Eukaryota > Metazoa > Arthropoda > Collembola > Symphypleona > Sminthuridae > Disparrhopalites > Disparrhopalites patrizii. Next base: position 3,258 of record JAQGBT010003157.1, on the reverse strand, counting down.
AGGTCTCTTTGTGAAGGGGAGAAAGGAATATAATGGAGGAGGAGACGCGGAGGAGATATTTGGTAAATAACAGCAGTGAGATTTTGATGGGGCCCTTGTAATTTTTATGAGGGAGGGAGAGACTCATGGAATGGGAGGGGATGCTGCAATAGGGAGAGAGCGAGACAGAGAGAGAGAGCGAGGAAAAGAGGGAGAGACGGCTAACAAGGGAGATCAAGGGAGAAAGGGGGAGCAAGCTTTAACGGGAAAATAGCCCAAAATGGGAGAAATGGGAGAGAGACATGGAAAAGAGTGAGAAAAAGAGGGAGAAAAGAGGGGAGTGGAAGAGAAGAGAGAAAGCGAAAGAGAAATGGACGCGAAGAGAGAAAGCGAGAGGTGAATGCACGATAAGAGAGAAAGCGAGAGAAAATGGAAGAGAAGAGAGAAAGGGATAGAAAAATAGACGAGAAGAGAGAAGGCGAAAGAAAAATAGACGAGAAGAGAGAAAGCGAAAGAAAAATGGAAGCGAAGAGAGAAAAATGGAAGAGAAAAGAAAAAGCGAGAAGACAATGGAAGAGAAGAGAGCAAGCGAGAAGAAAATGGAAGTGAAGAGGGAATGAGAGAGGAAAATGAAAGAGAATAGAGAAAGCGAGAGGAAAATGGAAGAGAAGAGAGAAAGCGAGAGGAAAACGAAAGGAAAGAGAGAAAGCGAGAGGAAACTAAAGGAAAGAGAGAAAGCGAGAGGGAAATGGCAGAGAACATAGAAAGCGAGAGAAAAAGCAGAGACGAGCACAAGCTATAGTTTACCCAATTAATAACAAGACGCTCTCCTTTGCTCCGTTCCAGCGTGAGAAGATGACGTGATGGGGGGAAAATCATTGAAATGCGTGTTAAAAAACTTTTCATTCTTTTCCCCTCCTGAAAGGGAAGAAAAAAAACACAAAGGAGAAAGCCACATTTTCTGGATTCATTTACTTTGACAAAATGATATTTGTGTTGACAGTGTGTCTGCGCTCTCAAAAAAAGTGTGGAAAGAAAAATCAAGGGGATATTTTGTATATGGTATATCAAGAATTGTATGTACATAAGTATGTATGTATGTATATACATATATAAATATGTACGTATACATATGTATAGGGAATTATGTACCTATAGGTACGTCTGTGTTTCAAGGGAGAGGGAGGGAGAGGATGACTCTGTGGGGAAGGAAGGGAGGCGGGGAGGAGATAAGATTATTAGGAGGAGGAGGAGGATTCCGAGACGTGCATTGTGGAGGATGCGGGGAGTTGTCAGAAAAAAGTAATTATCATTTCCTAGTATTTTTCATTTGAAATGAGGTGAAGGAAGTCGTTTGGACGAGGCACAAGGTTTCCGGCCCTTGTCTCTCTCTCTCTCTCTCTCTCTCTCTCTGTGTTTCTTTCTGTCTCTCTCTCTGCCTCTCTCCTTTCTCTCTCTCCCTCTCCCTCTTATCGCTCCCTGCCTTCCTCCCAATCTAATTTAATTGTCAATATCCCCACTTCCTCCTTCTGTGGGCACTCCTTTTGAATTGTTTTTTGACAGTAGAAAAGTCAAATTTCCCTCCAAAAAATGCCTTTATTCCCATTTCCAATGCATTTTTCCAAAAAGAAAACAATTCAACAATTCAGGAGAAAAAAACGTTTGTTTTCCTCAAACCTTCCCTCTTTTTCCCCCCTTTCCTCTTCCCCCAATGTTATTTTTTTATTATTGTAAATGAGATAAAATTTATAGGGGAAAAGTCGCCAGATTTCTGACAGTTTGACAGTGAATGCGTTGCTTTTTTTTGGGGGGGGGGAATCACAATGCATTTCTTCCCGTTTCATGTGAGATGGGGAATTTTTAGGAAGTCTTTGTTGTACATTTTTGTTCCTTTTGTGCCGTGGATATAGTGGTCCTTTATAGGAGTCCACAATGTTTATTTCTGTACATGCTCCCATTATGAGCAATGGAATGGAGGTTCTTTTGGCTCTTTTGGGGGAACTGTTGGCGGAAGGAGCTCATGTAATGTAATAATAATGGTTCGGAGTTTTTTTTATGTATTTAGTAGGTAAGGTTATATGATTAGGATGGTGGTTGGAGCTTTATGGGCTCCGTGCGGGTGCTTCAATGTTCTCCAAGTGGATGTGTGCAGACAAGTGAATTGGGACGCGGAGGTGCTTCCTTATGAGGTTATGTTAGGGGGATTTATGTGACCCAAAGTCTTCTGCCCAGATCCCCACCACAACAACAACAACGGCCGGGCGGAGGGGGAAGAGGCGAGCCTTCAGACACAAATGGCTCCAATTGCCTTTAGAAGCTCTCCTACTTATTCACTATTTCTCTTTCTCTCCTCCAGCATCCTCTTCTTCTCCCTTTTTTCTCGTTTCTCTCGATATTTGCTTTCTTCCTCTTTCTTTATTTTTCTCTCTTTCCCTGTAATTCTCTTTTCTCTCTGTCGTCCCTTGTATTGCTTTTCTCTTTATTTATTTTTCTCTTCTCTTTTCTTTTCTTTATTTTTCTCTTCTCTTTTCTTTGTTTTTCTCTTCTCCTTTCTTTATTTTTCTCTCGTTCGCCATTTCTTTATCTGAAGTTTCTCCTTTTCTCGATTTCTTTATTTTCTCTCCCACTTTTTGTCTATTGCTTTCTCTTTTTCACTATTGGTTTCTCTATTGTACATTGCTTTGTTATCTACCAGTTTCCCTTTCTGTCAATTTATTTCTCTGTATAGTCATCTCGAAGTCGATTTCTTTCTCTTTTTGTCGATGGCTTTCTCTTTTTCTCTATTTCTTTTACTTTTTGTCAATTTCTTTCTCTTTTTGTCAATTTTTTTCTCTTTTTGTCAATTTCTTTCTCTTTTTGTCAATTTATTTCTCTCTTTTCATTTTATTTCTCTTTTTCATTTTATTTCTCGTTTTGTCAATTTCTTTCTCTTTTTGTCGATTTCTTTCTCTTTTTATCGATTTCTTTCCCCGTTTCTCCATTTCGGCCTCCTTTTATCTATTTCTTTCTCTTAAAATGTATCTTTTCCTCGCATTAGTTTCCTCTTTATTTATTGTTCTGCATAACGTTAATTCTGTTTGTCTCCACACTGTCTCTTTCCATCCAACTCCTCTCACCGTTTTCCGTCTTCCACCTCCATTGTCAGTATTTCTCTCCTCTTCCGCCTCCCTTTCCTCAGCATTTCTCCGTTACTGTGATTGTCTCCTCATCTTTCTCCTGCTCCTCTGCCCCTTCTCCTCTTCTCTCTCTCCTTCCTGTCTCCCCCTCCTCCCCCGCCCT
>JAQGBT010003156.1:0-20703 GCA_034698585.1 Disparrhopalites patrizii | reverse complement strand
TGTTTAACTCATTAATGTGATTGCTATACATAAGACGGCGCTGTGTGCATCATGGATAAAATTTTGGCTATTCAACATATTGTTACGTCTCCGAGACCGCAGGTGAAATCCGAGATTATTTTGCAGTCTAGTCTCGGACTAATTTACCCCTATACCTAGGGTCTCAATCCGAGATAATGTCTCGGAATCCGAGACCATCTGGCAGCTTTAGATTTGCCATGACGGGGCCAATGGGACAGATGGCGAGTAGGAGCGTGAGCTCCAAAAGCACGCAAATGACCATGAAGCTGTGAACGCTGAAAAAATGCGGATTACAGGCATTACTTTAATTTAACCAAAGGACTAGCATTGGGTAAATATCCGCTAAAGCGCGACCGGAGAATAGTTTACCTGAGGATACGGCCTGAACGTTCCATGGTTTCGTTTTTCCCTATTACTCACTTGATTTTAACGAGATACGAGTTACCAAGAAAGAGAAGGTGCACTGACAATGAGGGAAATTTGTATAGATATTTGTGTTTGAAATTTGTATACGCACGGCGGAACTTGTAAAATTCATCGCCTGAAACATTTCGGTTTTTCTGCGTTGTTTCAGTACATTCAAAATGTTTAATGATTTTAATGAGCCGATAAAACGGGGGAAAGTGTTTCGTTTTTATCAACATTTCAGGACTGGAACGTCCACTGATTACAATTTACTGTTTTAGTGTCAAAGGAAAAAAACAGCAATGCTCCGACATAGATAATGGCACAAATACTTCCAACGTTAACAAAAACCTTAATTTTGGTTGCATATAATTATAATGAATTATATTTCTAATATGTATACCATAGCCGTAGACCGTAGCCATTAGACATAGACCATTGCCGTACATAGGGAGGGAGCGATTCGATTCTGAATCGGATTTTTCGATTCAATTCGATTCATTCCATCCATTATTTAATTACAAAGCGATTAGACATTCTTTCGAAGCAGGGCAATAACCATCAAAATATTGGAGCAAAAAATCAACGGTGAATATTATATCAAGGTTACTTGCATTTATTTGAAGTGGCAAATTATTATAGACTTTACATGCTTTATATGCTTAAAATTTGCAAAAAGTGAAAAAATGTGTCACAATAATATATTTTTTGGATCCTTTGAATCATGATTCGATCAATTCATGAGCTTGAATCGAACCGAATCGAATTATTTGCAGAACGAATCGAACTAAAATTTTTGGAACAAATCGGATCGTTGCTACAGTCGACTCTCGCTATAACAGCACCCTATAAAGCATCAAATTTCGCTTGTTATAGCGAAAAACCGTTAGAGAGAACAGACATTTCTATGTTAACAAATATGAAAGCTTTTGAGGGGAGTATTTTTTGCTGCTGTTATAACGAGAGCACTGTTATACAGGGGACTGTTATAGAGAGAGTCGGCTGTATTGCTATCTCTAGCCGTAGCCCGTAGCCCTTAACCATCAACATCAACATCCACCATCATATATGCACACAGCAGGGACGACAGTAGATAACCTTGCTTTCTTTCCAACATGTAAAATTGGAAGGGCGGGTTGTTTAAAATATTTCTATCCGAGTCCCGAGTCCGAGATCATCATCATGAATCATGAACAGATGAACATGCTAGATGCTACATAGCTAAATAGCTACATGCTCTCTCGCTCTGTCTCTTTCTCTCTCTCGTGCACTGGTCAACTGGTGTCTCGTTTCCCTCACAATCGCCTCTCCATTTACAGTCTGTGTCTCGCTCTCCTTTTTCTTGTCTCTCCTCTCCGATTCCCGAATCCGAATCTGTTCTTAAATCTTCTTTGTAAGTCAAATCTGTTTTCAGTGCATTTTTAGTCGTTCCCTTTCAAATTCAAAAAATAACCCCCACACACCTCGCTGTGCGACAATTTCCCCAGACAAACTTCCAAAAAAAAAGTTCAAAACCATATACCATATATATTACGATACAATTTCGAAACCTGGAAACGAAGAGATTTGAAAATCATCCGTCCAATCAGTCCAGTTCCAGTGCCAATTCGCCAACTTCTAGAGATGTTGTTAGTGGTTTGATCTTAAAATGTATTCTCAATGGCACCGTTCCAACCTTTGAAGGTAAAATTTTGTGTTTGCACACTCGTGCCTTGCTTTTTAACATTAACGTTCCGAAGTGAGAGTATTTGCGCTTTGCCCCATGCACTCTAGCCTGTTCTAAAAGTTCTAAAAGTATAGTTTGTTTAATTTTCAACATGTATTGTGTGAAAAAGCCTGGAACCTTCAGTGTTCGTTTACATTTTTGACAACTCTACTGGGATTGGCATAGATTATTATGTGAGCACAACATTTTACATTTACCCAGAGCTGATTATCAGTAAAAACATCAGTGGATTCACCAACTGTCGAATTGTTGTTTTAAATTACTATTATTACTGTGTAAATGAATTATATTTTGGAATTTGTTTTAATTTGTCGTTTTGTAATACTTAATTGCAGAAATTAACCTCGTGTTGTGTTACTGCACCATAACCGGGCCATCCTGCTTTAACGACTCCACAATGTACCATCGTTATCATGTGGATGTATAAAAAATCTGAAGATCAAAGGGAAATCAGGAAGGGATTATTTCTAAAGCACCTTCGCTGTCTCGCTGTGAATGGAAACGCGGTCGAATTGTTTAAGTCCCATGAAAAGTAATAATGATCCTGGGTAAAGAATACCAAAATGATGTTGGCGGACCTTCCTGGGTTGTTGGTTCCAAGAATTGCAAGGCCAAGTCGTTGGTTCAAACTTTATTTTTGATGCAGATTAATGGAGGCAACACAAGAGCATCTTACGGGTACGGCACTAGTTATGCATTGCATGCTGTTGAATTTTTGGATCCGATAGTCTAGGAATTTCGTAATTAGTCATGGTCAAATAGTAATTAGTAATTATGTAAACCATTAAATGACTTTTGAATTATTTAATGCACCATGACCCACGCTTGAATGATGAGATGAATGATGTCAACTGAAAATGATATTTTTAACATTTTAGCTTGGATGGTCACGCACTTCGGCAAGTCCAGAAGGGTCGATCAGGTCATGTCACAGGAGATAATGGAAAGAAAGCGGATCCAAAGGCTCGGTTTTGTGACCGAGCCGGAATCAAACTGACTAGACCCAGCAACACCAAGTCTCGCAACTATTTTGTCTTGACAACCACAGACCTCTCTAGTCCTGACCTGGGAATTATTGACAACCGGATCTTTTTCCGGAAGCTAGGAAGGGAATCGGAATCGGTCTTATTTTTCCAACTTCAACCAGACAGCAGTTTCCGTATTCTGTACTCCATTTTCACTAGTTTGGAAGGTTTTTGGGAGGATTATGATTTCTTGCACCCCAACGTGGCGGCCATACCGGATGAACTGGATCGCATTCTAATGTATGATATGGACACGGGGAGGCTGGAAAGCTCCCAACTCTTACCCGGTTCTGAGGAATGTCCAGTTGATAGGGTTCATTGCCATGAAGATGGAACAATCACAGTACAAGCCGTGCAGGACTTCCCTCTGTCTTTTAGGAATTTCTTGGTGGAATTTTTTGTTTTGGATTACCCTCCTCTGGTGCTCAAGTCTAAAGTTCAGGTATAATTTTGGTGGATATTTAATTTTGCAATCAAATATTTATATCTGGCTGTAGACGCATTTTTCACCAATTGCTGTGTTTGATCCCATGTAGATAATTAAAGACGCTATTAAGGACAAAGCTGGTAAGTTTGATAAGTGGAACATTGTGGACGATTTTCTAGTACTTACCTACCTTCTCCCCCAAAGATGTGAATATTACCACCTTCAAGCCATTTATGATCATGTAAGAATGACCTTTTTTCTTTAAAAAAGTGTTTGATGTTTTGATTCTTCTCCGTCCAAATACCACGTAAATCTTCTTAAGATCATGTACTCATTTTTACGCATTTTGAGTTTTTAACAGAATTTTGAAGTTGGCTGCGGCCTATGAGATAAATTCATAATTTTCAATTAATTTATGTTCAGTCTCAGAAGTATGTAGTGCGTAATTAACGTTTTAAAAAATGTGTTTTTTTGTTTTGATTGCTTGCAGGCAAAGCCAGAATGCGACAATGATACTAATTTAGACATTATAGTTCTGAAAACTTTGCCAAAACCGCTTTTGGTATTGGACTCCGGAGACGAAGATGCTTGGCCGGCTACGATTCGGTCTTATCTTCTTGTAAAGCTGTCTGACGGCATTAAAGTAAGTGATATGCTAGTTTACTTTCACTTTCAAACAGGGCATAGATGACAAATGTATATATGTACCTTACGTATATTGTACCTTGAACCTTGTACCAATGCTAAACATACGACAAGAGATGTAGGCTACAGAGATAAATACGCTACAATAAAAAATGTGTCGCTTGTTCTATGTATATAAAATTGTAGGTGAAAAAAGTCACGATCAACGGAATAGTTGATGTGGATTGCAAGGCACTGAAAGAATTTTGTGTCGAATTCAAAAAGAAGGGCTGGAGATGCCAAGCGGAATTTCTCTCACTGACACCGCCTAGGATTGTGGTCCAGGCTGGCACCATGGTCAAGTAAGCCATTCAATAAGATACTTGTTTTTACTTTTTATTACTCATCTATGTGCCCTATCTTAGTGAATCGGATGTCATCTGTTTAAAAGTTTCATCGTAAGAAAAAAAACGTTTTTGCAGAATCTTCCAGATTTGCCAACGAGATGATTCTTCCACGGGATTACCTTCCTATGATTTAATTCAAGTATTCGAAAAAGACTTTATTGACTCCTGGCTAACCTCCACGTCCTATGATTATTGGCATTCGCCCATGACCGGAGCCAGAGTTAGGAGACCTAGCAGTGAAATGACGCTAGAATTTGCTGTGAATCACTTTCTCAATCAAATGGCTGTGGCAAGAATCACGGATACTTCTTTAACAGTTTACATATACGATTATGATGATTTCAAGCTCGTCCATAAGCCCTGGATGGTTCCAGACTTCCGGCCTTGTCCGGAGCAGTTAGATGATATCATCACCTTACACTTCACCACCCGACTGATTGTGGTAGAGCGGTGGTGGGAGGATGATGTGACGTCTTTGTTCGTTTTGAATCTCTGTCCCGCTGAAGGGCCTAGTGACGATTTATGGAGTTAATCTGTGTATATATGTATTCTATGGGATGGATTACTATACCGTTCCTGCTTTGTTGTTCTTTATTACCTATAATTATTTAATTTCAAAGGATGTTCTCTGTTCAAGTACAAGTGTCATCATTTGGTCTAGTGTTTATAATCTGGGATTCTAGCCTCCTAAAGGGTAGTTTTTCGTATTGAATTTGTAAATAATTGTAAGTACATTGTAATGTTTTATTGTTCCAGTGGTTCCGGTTCTAGTGATAAATTGAGACGTATTAAAGGTGCTTGTCCAATCGAAGTACTTTTTTCTATTAAGTACTACTAACAAACTAAACTACACATTCGACTTGATTTGCTTAAATCGTGTAAAACAACAACAATGATGTGTACGGATGAATCCAAGAATAATCGACGTGATTATTGAACTTATTGGCAATTGTCAGATTAGACAACTGTAATTCCTTACTTGAGAATATGTGACTCTTGGTCCGCATTTACCATGTATATATATATGTTAGATTCGAATAAAACCTGTCAGCGGAGGCTGTGGTCGGAATTTCTTTCAAATTGTTTTCCTCCCTAAAACCAGAGCGTTAACAGTCTGGCCAATGATGATGTCGAGAAGAGTCAAGCAGAGACCTTTGTCCACGATCCCGAAATTCCCGTTCAAAGCACAAATGGGGCGGAAGCTGGCCACGATTCTTCTGAACCAAGCATGAGCTTGAACATTTCTCCAAGACTGTAAAACATCGGCGGACATTTCGCAGCTTCTCGACAAGGTGGTTAATTCGGATTTCAAGATGAGCACTGTCATTAGCGTGGCCACGATTGCTTTGGGTGTGTGAAGTGCGACCATTTGAACAATGTTGTACATGATAATGACAACGTAGGTACAAAAGAATGGGCTGTAGATGTTAATGGTAGCTTCGTTATGTATTCCCTGCTTTATGGTCAGGTTTCTGTACATCTTGGACATTGATGCTAACTGCGGCGCTCGGATTTCGGATAGTTCTTCAGGATGTAGGAGAAGCTTGCTGCATGAAATCCGTATAAAATGAACCAAATGATTGAGACACGTTACTTTTTTTCATGAGAATACTAAGCCACTAAGGGGTTTGGAAGCAAAAGAGGTTAAGTCCAGAATTTTCAAAATCCGCGCTTTTCCAGAAACATGTCTATGGCTGCGGCTTGATCTTCGGTCGTTTTAGTTTTTTCGAGGTCTCAATAAAAAATGGGAAAAATTCAAATTTTTCTCACAATCAGTGTTGTAAACACACGTCTCTACACGAAAAAATACAAATCTAAAAGTTTTAGGAGATTTGAGAAAATTGCATACAGTGGTGACTAAATTTTAACATGTGTTTCCCCATAAGAGGTTTCCGAAACGTTGCTACAATTTTATCCTAGTTTGGTTTATTTCTATGTAGGATAAACCTCGGAAAGATGGTTTTTCAGATGCACAAGCTTCTTAGTTCACCATTGAATTCCTTAAATCCGTCGTGTAATTTGACAAATATGTTAGCTGAATTTTGGAGCACATGCATATATTATAGACGCAGCTATACGCACGCTCTTAATTTAGCAAAACAAATATTTTCTTAATATTTCAGTATTGTGTCTATGTTTTTTGCTTCTCCTGTAAAATTTAGTATTGCGAACTTATCGTCTTTTGCTTCTGAGTCCTTCATACATTTGACGACCAGAATGAAAAATGTACCTCAGCCCGCTGATCATGCTGGTAGCGCTAAGGATAGAAATGTGAAGTATCCATGTGCTTACGCCGAATTGCATGAGCCAGAAATAAATTTGTATCAGCATTGCAAGTAACTTTGTAATGCCGAAAAGGAAATTGGGTGCGAAGGTTAGCCAGGAAGTGAGATGGTAAGGTTTTCCCGGGTAGCGAAAAAGCCTTGCGCAGTACAGAAGGAACAGGAGCGTGCAGAGACCTCTCACAATTAGCATCTTTCTCTCCCCGGACTTGCTCATCTTCCAAAATATTTGTCCCTGCTTTCGGCCAGCAATGCTAGTCAGTTCTACAACAAAATGAAATGGTACTTGATAAACCAAGAAGAATAGTTTAGATCTTTACATTGCTATTGCAAATGTTTACTTTGTATGCCTTTTCTACCTGTATTATGAGCTGAAGCATCTGCTACGGTAACTTGGAGCCAAAGGGACATCAAGTCCGCCTTGAATGCAATGGACCCATAAACGTGGCAAACCAAATAGGCGAAGCAGAAGAAAGTCAAGAAGCCGCCAGTTGTCTCCATTCCGTCGGAAAGAAGTTGCTTCACAAATCGGAGAAATAGCACGAAAGTGTATTGCACAAAGGCCACACAATACATTTTGGACAGCCAAATTTTGTAGATGTTAGCGGGCCTACAGATACTTCGACCTTGAGCATGGCCGAGCTCCAGAGGAAGAAATCCCAGCCAGGAACTGTACTTTGTGATCGCCCGTAAACAATCTTGTAGATTGTTTTCTCCATTCATTTTGGGTGCCATATTTTCCCTTGTAATAGTGGCTCAAAAACAGCTAGTGATAGATTGGCGTACAAGTAATCTAAAATCCAAGAAATACAGTAAATTTGTAGCCCAAATAGCACCGTCGGAATCGCCTATGCCGTTGCTTGTGATGATAAGTATGAATTTGTACTCTTATTTTCTTTTTGAGAGGCTCACCTATAAACACATTGTACACGCCCAAATGGATGGCATGATCGTTGTAAGGAGCGACGAGGACAATTTGTATTTTAATCTCTAATTTAACTTAGGAAGCATCCGTACCAGCCAGCGAGCCAGCACATTTATATTTCCTATATATGTACATAACCTTATATTTCAGCTTCAAAGGTACGCTGTTTCAACTTAATTGCTTAATAACCCACTGAATACATATAAGTACAAATGTTGCGCATTTTTCCTGCGTTTAGAAAAAGTTTGATGGACTCGTGAAAGTTTAAGCATTATACATGTCTTCTCTGACATAAAGAAAGTATGTATGAAAATGTAGCAATTATTTATGGTGATGAACGGATGTAATTTACACATATGAACATATGTACATAAGTCCCTCTGACATGTTACATGGATAGTTACGCTTCATTTGACTGAGCGGGGAAATACGTATAATCAATATATTTTTGTAACACAAACTTCGGTTAGAACAGAAGAAAATGGTGGTTGTTTATAATGGCTCGATGGTTTAATTACGGAAGTTGGTGACATTTCATGGGCTATATAAATAATAGAGGGGGCTACTAATAACAGTTATTTGTTCATCCTAGAGCTATGCCACTATAGTGATGTGCGGGAGCTTCTTCTCCTAACGCCGTTGTCCATGCGTAGCGGAAATTCCCATTAAACATTCTGAGTCACGGAATAAAACGGTAAGCATCACCTGTTTTGAGTTTTAAAGTTAAAAGCAGATGATGACTTTCAGATTCACACTTGGATGATTGCATGCGCCTTCTCATAAAATTCGAATCAATATGCTAAAAAATGTTTTTCATAGCTCATAATGATGTGTTTTAGCAATAAAATGTGTGTATTAAATCATTATTTATTTTTTCCAGTGACCATTGCTAATTAATAAAATAATAATAATAAAGCATTGTCTTATAGATACATACGTAAAACATTAGCCAGAAGTTTCTCTGACTAAAACCAGGACGTTGACGGTCTGGGTGATGATGATGTTGACCAAGGTCATACAGAGACCTTTGTCCACGAATCCAAAGTTTCCGTTCAAAGTGACGAGTGGGCGGAAACTGGCGACCATCTTCCGAAACCAAAGGTTCCCCCGAAGACTCCGCCAGGACTGGAGGACATCCACGGACATCTCGAAGCTCCTGGACAAGGTGGACATATCCTTGGAGAGGATGAGGACAGTCATTGCAGTAGCCACAGCGGCTTTGGGCGTCTGAAGTGTCACCAGCTGAACGATGTTGAACATGATAATGAGGACGTAGGTGCAGATGAAAGGGCAGTAGATGTGGCTCGCTGCCTCGTTATGGATTTTTTGCTCCAGGGTTAATTCTCTGTATTGTTTGGACATCAGGACTAACGCGTCCCGTCCCATTTCAGAGGGATGTCCGGGAGGGAATAGGTAACTGCGTTTAACAGGTTTCTACGCTTATTAGTTTACATACTTATCACACATATTAACTGTGAAAACATGGCCAGAAATTGCAGATTTGATTGTACCTGAGCTGATTGATGGTGACGACGGTGGAAAGAAAAGCAATTTGAAGAATCCAGAGGCTAACGCTGACTTGCATGAGCCAGAAGTACATTTGCACTAGCCTCGCACACACTTTGAGGAAGCTAGGGACGGATACGGACAAGGAGGCCAGCCAGGACGTGAGATGAAAGGGCTTGAGGGGATGCCGGATAAGCCTGGCGCAGTAGAGAAAGAAGAGGAACGTGAATAGTCGTCGGACCCATTTCATGGCCTTGTCCCCGGATTTCTTTGCCCGCCAAAAGATTTCTGCATGCTTGGGGCTATTGCGCTGGCGGAAAGCGCATTCCGTTTCTAAAATAGTCATATCTGTATTTATTTTATTATTTTAACATCGTAAGAAAACGATTTTAAAAATGCTTGCGAAAATTCTTTGTTCGCCCACAGATAATATTAAATATATCTTGTACATGATGCTGGTTTAACTCAAGGAATGACATCCGAAAAAATATGAATTACAATGCAAATTAAAATACTTGTTCTTTCTTATTATGATATTATGAATACTTTAAATTTCGGATATCTTAAATATCAGTTTTAATTCTAATACAATTCTATTCAAATACTCAGACATGAATAAGTATTCAAATACTTTTCGAATACTTTAGAAAAAATTGTACTGCAATCTGGCATAATTTGTACCGTAAAATAAACACAGCAATTTAATTTGACTTAATTTGACCCAACTCTGATTTTACAATCGATGCCTTTACGGAGGAAATAGTTATTTTACTGCCAATTGAAAAAATCATCGTTACAATACCTTGATTTTGCCAAAAAACTTTCCCGAAGGCGGGAATTAGCAACGTAATGAATAAATGTTCGAATATCAATAAAGTCTCTGAATCCAAATGTCTTTTGAATACGAATTTGAATGAATGTATTTGTAATTAAAAATTCCAATTCAAATATTTTTCGGACAAAAATATGGATACTATGTAATTCCGATTGAATTACTGCAAAGATATGAATGTAATTCCGATTTGAATTCCAATACCGAGGCGTTATGTCATACTTGAAAAGCCTTTAAGTTGATGTAAAATTCATTAATTATGCTCGATGTTTATGGATGAGATGTGTTCGCCCGAAACCAAACCTTTATGAATAAATTCAATTGACCAACTCTGGCGTATTTTGTTGTTATAATGCATACCCGAATCAGGGCCATCTATTTCCTGGAGCATCAGATTGAACCACAGAGACATCAATTCAGCTTTGAAGACTATCGGCCCGTAAATGTGACAGACCAAATAGGCAAAGAAAAAGAAGGTCAAGAATCCACCAGATTTCCCCATCCCTTCCAGCCACAATTCGTACGTGAAACGGAGGCCCAACAATATAGTGTAGCACACGAATACCAAGCAAAATGTCTTCTGACATTGCATTTTGAACGGGCTACATAATTTAACCACACGACGTCCGTGGTCACCAGCAACCTCAAGAGGGAAAAAACCCGCAATCGCACTCCACTTTGTGATTTTCACAAGAGAATCACAAAGGCTGTTTTTATCTTCGGAATTTCCCCTATGACGGAGAAGGAAGCGGGGCAACATTGTCGGAAACGTTTTTTGCCCAACAAAACCTAAAAAGTCGATTTTGTGCTTTGTGTATACCCTGCAGCCCTGCAATACTAGAAGCGACTAAAATTTTGTGGATGCCAATCCTATAGCGTACATTTTTGTACGAAATATTACATCGATCGTTCCACCTTTAATTTATTTTTTCACTATACAAATACATATATAGCGCAAACACCGTAAACTGTCAAGAGTGTGGGGAAATTCAATTATTGCATGGCATGTTATCGAAAACGTGTACAAATAAACGTGCTGTATACTTTAGATGTATTCATTTGGTGTTTCGTTTGTGACGTGGCTGCCCTGTTTTTTTTATGGACTGTAACGTAAACACTTTTCGGAAAAAGAAAACAACCATAAAGATAGGTTGAACTGATGTCACAAAGACTGAATGACTGTTTAAACTTTTGCCACGTGACAAGGCACGTCCATAGACAGGTCTTTAAATTTGCACTAGTAGCTACTAAATTTCTCCCTTGCAATTGCCAAGACGGCGTAACTCTGCTCTGGCGTCTCTTTTTCTCGTTCATGCCAGCTACCAGCCATGAAATGCTGTAACGACAGGCTCAATTTCACTAATCACTTAACTTGTCGCATGATCCAACAAATGTGAGCTTCTGTGATGGGCAAAGACTAATGCAATAAATTAGAGCGCACCCTAAGCACATGGCAGGAATCTCCCTATGAATACATACACCTATAGGTCAGATCGTGCGAAATTCCATGAATTATGTACCTAGACTTAATTAGTCTATATATTATTTTATGTATAAGCTCTTTCGTTCTGATTATACAGGATTATCAAATTACCCAAAGCTTTCTATATAGTCATTATCCTTGCATAAGTATAAAACCCGTGTCAATGCACGATGTACGACACGCTCATTTCCATGGAAATTGGGATACAAAATAAATAAAATAAATAAAATAAAAATAAAAACGCTCATTTTTAATACAAATGCAATAGGTTTAAGGAAAACCACAAAAACATCATGGAAATTACTAAAACTAGTTTCAGAGGAATTATGAGGCAAAAATCTGGGAAGTTGCTGACACACGCGTCACGGGCAAACTAGTGGAATTATACAGAATCGAAGTCCACTCATTTTTACTGATCCGAAACTGTCGGTACGGACTCCCACCACCATTCCGATGTCACATATCAACTTCCCATTCAATATGTGCGCTATAATTACCACTTTAATGACATACGTGAAATTACAGGTATCAGTGACAAGCTAAATAACTTGTATAAGCCCACATTGGCCATGTTAGTCTTTTGCAATGGATTACGTACTTACATCAAGCTTTTGTAACTGTTTTTCGATGTGCATAAATTTTTCAGCACATGCATGCATACGATATTGTGTATACATATGTGTGTACCCATGCATATGTATTTTTCACGTTACCTGTAGCATTCCAGAAATATAGCAAGAATAAGAATAATGTATACACATAAAATATGTATATGTAAATAATAATTAGATGGATTATCCCTGAAGGATAATCCATGCCATGGAAAAGAGGGAGAACTGTGTGGACTTCCGAGTAGGAAATTTATTTATTATAATAATAAATAAATAAGGTTCTTTAAACTATAACAAGTAATTGTCAGTCCTTTAATTAATCACTACTCACTCATATAATTAATATAAGTTGCCCAGGAGGATAACCGATACCCACCTCATCACTGCCATCGAGTACAAGCCCATTATGAGATATAAGTAGGTTAGTCGAAGTTTATACACAGACAATATAAAAACTTTACATACTGCCTGTATAAATGTATAAAAGCTCATCCTAGATGCCAAACATTGTGATTTAAGATAAAAGCAGTAATTTCAAAAGCAAATTCTGAAAAACAAGTGACCAGGCATTAACATCTCTCAAGGCTAAACGTAGTTTCTTTATCCGGTCTTTCGCCAGTTCCGTAATCCACTGTGGGGCCTTCTGAGCCGAGCCGAACAGAAGGCTGAAATTCAAATTTGACCAATTCATATGAACCAAGAAATGAACCAAGCAAAAATGAACCAAAAAATAAACAAAGAAATAAACGAAGCAAAAAACCAAGAAATGATCCGCGAAAGGAACCAAGAAATAATCCAAACAAAGAGCCAAGAAATGGACGAAGAAATGAACCAAGAAATGAACCAAGAAATAAACCAAGAAATGAACCAAACAAAGAACCAAGTTATTAACCAAGAAACTACCAAGAAATGTGCCAAAAATGGTTGCAAAAATGAAATTCTGTCAAAGGTACATGAAGACATACAAGCTTTATTTATGCAAAAACTCCCCTAATCTAAAACATCAATTATAAGCTATTAATAGATAAAGGCATTTCCATAACGAAAAAAAGCTACAGAATCTAATATCGATTCGCCGATACAAGCCAAGCAGAATTTAATATCAAATATGTAGAATCCGCAAAATATTCCAGCAGAATATTTGTTCAGCCAACATGCAAACCATCCCAAAACCAAGGCCCGCAGCCCAAACATCGAACAACAAGTAAATGTAGGAGGCTTCAAAGGACAACGGCTGCGCCCTGATCTTCTTCTCCAATGGCGGCTCGTACCAGCAGGGCCGAAATTTGCGGCGCTCCCACTCCCGCCAAAATTTGAATAGTCCCGTCGTAAAAACTGCTCCCACCCTCCGCATGACAGCCCCGATGCGATACTTGGGCAGTTTCCCATCGAACACATACAAGGAAATGTACTGCCGGAAGAGATTGTCGTCCTTCCCGTTGTGTTGAAACACAAGAGTTGGATCTCCTTTGACCAATTCTTTGACGATGCGCCAATAGAAGTTGAAATCCTGCGCCAGCGGAACCATCGCCGTTCTCGACCTTCGAAGCGTCACATTTATCAGTACCGTTAAATTTTCTTCAAAAGCACATTTAAAGTTCTGCGGAGAACTAGCCAGCCCTTTGACCTTCCAGTTGCGATCGATGCGAAAAAGTTGCTCTTCCAAACTGGAATCGATTTTTCTCGTAATTTGTAGTATTCCTCGATGCATTTTGCAAGTTCGGTAGCACTCAATTCGGCTTGGATCGGGCCCACGAAATTCCACCGATTTCGCTCTGAGCGCTTCGGCGCTGAAGGACTTGGGGATTCCCACGGGCATGTAGATGGTGAAATTCTGCAATTCCTTTAGGGCCTTCCACCTCAAAATTGGCGGGTAGGCGGCGGTATAATCGGATTTGAGAATGCTTTTGTAGCCGCTGGACAAGATCATTCCGGCCAAGAGCCAAATCGCCAATGTTATGACCTGGACCTTTTTGTAAGACGAACTTCGGACGTACGCCTGGAGTTTATCCAGCGGCTTCTCCAGTAAATATCCCAACAGAGAGAGCATCACCCGGATTGCGTCGGACTTATCCCGGATTAATCCCTGGATATTCAGGGTGATGCATGTAAATGCGACGGCCATCATCAGCCAAACTTGCCAGCCAAACACGCGCGTGTAGATCTCCAGCCCGAATTTCTGCTTGAAGACGCCATCTGCCGTGATAAATCGGACAATTCCAAACTCTTCAAGGGGATAAGCGTGAGTGAGTCCGAATTCGGATCTATTCCTGAACCAAGGAGTGGCAAGAAGAAAAATATGAATTAAAATTCGAATTTAATACACATTTTTCGTAATTATGAATATAAATTTAAATTCGGGTGTCTAAAATACAAATTTCAATACAATTTTATTAAATTTCTCAGACACGTATTTATATGCTTTTCAAAATAATATTGTAACGCGGTCTGGCATAATTTGTTTCTTCAAATAAACGCAAAATCAGTGCACAAAATTATAAATTGACTCGTCAACTCTGATTTTGCAACAATCGATGCTTTCACGGGCGAAATAGTTATATTACTGCCAATTAAAAAAATTATCGTTATACCATACCTTGATTTGCAAAAAAAACTTTCCCGAAGGCGGGAATTAGCAACGTAATGAAGGAATTTTCGAATACCAATAAAGTCTCTGAATCCAAATGTCTTTTGAATACGAATTTGAATGAATGTATTTGTAATTATAAATTCCAATTAAAATACTTTTCTGACAAAAATATTGATACAAATTCCGATTAAAATCCTGAAAAATATGAATATATTTCCGATTAAACATAGTTCCGATTTGAATTCCAATACAGATTCAGATGTCATACCTTGTCCTCAGCAAACTCCCAACTAAGTAGATGGCTGGCTTGTGATGGTAAATAACGCCGGTGGTTAAATTCCTTTGAAGGTACGTCTTGAGCGTAATCGGAAATTTCGCCGGATATTTCCGGCTGAAGACTGAGCCGGCGAAACAAGCCTTTCTTGTTATTACTATCCAACCACTGAACATTTTCCGAAAGATGGGGCCGTACACGGCGCCCCCTTGCTTTATGCATGCAAGGAAATGCGTACAGAAGATCTCGTGCCTGGAATTATCCCACAAGAGAAAGAATGCCCCAGAAACTCGTAAAACATTCCCCGAGAGAGATTCTGGGTGGTAATTAATTTGAATGAGGGGAAAATGCAATACTACAAATTTCGTCCGAATTGAAATATTGGAGTTGGAGGCTGGCAGAAATTGTAAGGCCACAAATGGGATGACAATGCATTTGATGGGCTTTAATTCCATGCGGAGGCAATCCTTTCGTCTGGCATTCCAAGAGTCGAAATAGCTCCCGAGCGAAATCTCTCCAAGGACATTTGAAGGGTACATCGCCACTAAAATCGAAGAGGGCTGAATCCCCGCCCAAAGGAACCTTATCGGATATGGCTGGACGACATTTTCCCCGGGTTTTCCCTGTGTTTCGTTGATTGGCTCCACCGAATAAGGACTCAATACGTTGTGATAGTCGGGATAAATCCCTCGGGCCAATAATTCAACCACACTATGAGGATATG
Organism: Disparrhopalites patrizii; assembly: GCA_034698585.1. Lineage (NCBI taxonomy): Eukaryota > Metazoa > Arthropoda > Collembola > Symphypleona > Sminthuridae > Disparrhopalites > Disparrhopalites patrizii. The sequence goes on along the minus strand of JAQGBT010003156.1, from coordinate 4,841 downwards.
CGTTGAGAAGCACGCTGATTTTTAGCGTTTTCACATTGTTGGCTTCAATATCGCATTGGGCGAAACGCAGAACTGCCAACCAAATCGCAGCGATGCAAAATACTTGAGCCATCGAAATAATTTTGGACAGTTAATCAGAATTACGTTTCTGTTCGGCTAAATAAATGTACGTATACAGTGGAGTCTCTATATAAAAACTCTGAAGGGAAGGGCAAAAATATTGTTACAGGGAAAGGTTGTTATATAGAACAATAAATCTACACCTTACATGTACGAGTGGCTGGAAAAATAATGTTGTTATATAGAATTGTTGTTATAAAGAGACTTGTTATATAGAGACTCCACTGTAGATAATTCTATACGTATTTTTTCCATGCATCAACGGCATTTTTCTATACGTATAATTCTATGCATCAACGGCTTGCTTTGAAGTTTTGATAAATATGAAATGCTGGAAATTTTATCTCCAGGAAATAACTGTTGGATATTTTTAGCTGGGGACAGTAAACTATTGTTGCTTGGGAAGCTTTAGCCGTGTTGAAAATGGTACTTATGGTATTTATACGAACGCATAGACATGCATAAGACTGTTGATGGAGAAGGGATCGATGGAAAAATTTGAATCCAGCACTTTGACAACATGCATTAATTACGGGGATGCATTTAGTTGTTAGTGAATGCTTTTAGTAAGTCCATTATTCCACTTATCCTTTTCTTGTACCAACAATTACAACATATTCTGAAGTAGCTGTTAAATGTAAATACCTACGAAATATATTTAAAGAGCCGTTTTTCGCACAAATCAATACTTGTAACCCAGGTATGACATCCAAAATTCGAATTAAAATACGCGTTTTTCCTAACTATGAATACAAATTTAAATTTCGGATATCTAAAATATGAATTCTAATTCCAATACAATTTCATTCAAGTATTCAGACATATGAATACGTATTCAAATACTTTTCGAATACTTTTAAAACATTATTTGTAATGCAATCTGACATAATTTGTAGCTGCAAATAAGCGCAAAATCAATACACAAAATTATAAGTTGACTCCGCAACTCTGATTTGGCACAAAATCGATGCTTTTACGGGCGAAATAGTTTTATTACTGCCAATTTAAAAAATCATCGTTAGAAATCCTTGATTTTCCCCAAAAAAAAGCTTGCCCGTAGGTGGGAATTAGCAACAAAATGAAGGAATTTTCGAATACAAATAAAGTATTGGAATCCAAATGTAAACTTCTGAATACTTTAAATTTCGAATGTATTTGTAATTATGTATTCCAATTAGAATATTTTTCGGACCAAAATCTGGATACTAATTCCGATAAAAATATTGAAAAATATGGATATAATTCCGATTTGAATTCGAATACCGATTCGGATGTCTTACCTTGCGTAATTCCAAGCAGCAAAACTATATGCAATACACAGGCTATTTGTAAACGCAAATAACAAAAATAAGTCATGAATAAATCTGCGCCAATTTGTATTAGCATCCAATTTATAGCCAGTTTATTTTTCTGGGTTCAATAAACATTATTCCGAATACTTAATCATTAATCACATTAAACCTAGTCAATAAGTAAAACTTTCCGTATCTCAACTATTTTTTTCGATTCGACGACGCTATAATTCGAAATATTGCTCAACACAAACTGACCCCACGCAATATGTTTTTGTGAGAGTGATTATTTCGTTATTTTGTGAGTCATTAGTCAGTTATTGCCATTCCTTATATACTTACACAAAAAGATGACATATTGTACGTTATGAATACGTATTAAGGGGACATCAATATAAACGGAAAGAATTTGGCTATGAATACATTACGTAAATCAATATTGCGCAGGAAGCAAATAAGGAATATTCGCAAACCGGTAAACAATTTTAAATCAGCTACAACTCCTAAACACAATGTAGCTGCTGTTGCAGAGATAAAATTCAGACAAAATAACTTGCTATTGTTTTTACGTTTTGATCTCCAACATTTCAGCATTTAGCATTGGAATACATCCGTTAAGTTTTAAAAAAAGATCACTTAACAGAAAAGATATACGCAGGCTGTTTGCTCTAGGAAATTTTTAGCCAATTGCTAGGACATTTTTAGCAAATTTCTAGGATTAGCATATTTTTTTTATGCTCAACGATGTCGGACAATTTGCGTAAAATCTTTGGGACATTTCTCAACTCCGGCTACAGCCTCGGCATTTTCCCGTATTATTGGGACCAAATCTCGTGTAAATTTTGTTTCTCCAAAAGTAAACTTTCCATTACAGCAATTGTAACCAATCTATTGTTGTGTGGGCTGTACCAATGCTTTTTAATTGGACGTCTCTGCCAAACGTTTCACACGGGAGGCTTAGCACTGGAAGAGAAAGTGACGGCCACGTTTTTTCCAGTGGCATATATCTGTCTTAATGTTAATCACTCATTGACTATCGCCAATTTTGGAACTTTCCACTATCTTCTCAATCAGGTGCAGCTCAAGTTGGACCATTTGCGATGTAAGAATGAATGGATAGATTATATGTATATGTACATATGTATTTGTTGGAACGTATATACATATGAATATAATTATTAATTATATACATGTGTATATGAAGATGTGTATATGGACCAAGAATCAAGGAAGCCCAAGCGGATGTCAAGGATTTGTTTCTTAGCGTTATTTTTCATCGCTTACGGCGGAGGGCTAGCCCGGGGCTCGCTCGTCTTCCGGCGCCCGGAGACTCGCGTATTGCTGTCCTCTTTGCTGGAAAACCCGGATAAACTCTCTTTGCCCATTAAATTCTTTGTGGCCATATTCCACTGGAACGTGACCAACTTCCATGGATTCTCTGCCCTCCTTTATGCTGGTTTCCTCTACAGTTACCTCAGCTCTATGGCGAGTCTTTTAGAAGAGTTTCGGTATCGCTCTTTCATTCCATTTTCCTCTTAACTCTTTTTGTACGTAACCAAGGTATGACATCGGAATCGGTATTGGAATTCAAATCGGAATTATTTTCATATCTTTCAGTATTATAATCGGAATTTGTATCCTGATTTTCGTCAGAAAAATGTATAGATTGGAATTTATACTTACATTCATACATTCAATGCATTCAAAATTCGAATTCGTATTTTCAAAATTTTACATTTGGATTCCGATACTTTATTGCTATTCGACAATTCCTTAATTTTGCTGCTAATTCCCGTCTCCGGTCAAGTTATTTTTGCAAAATCAAGGTATTGTAACGATTATTTTTTAAATTGGCAGATATATAACTATTTCGGGCTAAAAGCTTCAATTTTTGCAAAAATAGAATTGCGGAGTGAATTTATAATTTTGTGTATTGATTTGGCGCTTATTTTAAGCTACAAATTATCCCAGATTGCATTACAAATAAATGTTTAAATGTATTCAAAAAGTATTTGAATACTTAGTCATATCTGTCTGAGCATTTGAATACAATTGTATTGGAATTAGAATTTATATTTTTGATATCCAAAATTTAAATTTGTATTCATAATTATGCAAAACGCATTTTAATTCGAATTTCAATTCATATTTTGTCGGAAGTCATTCCTTGTTAACTGTTTTTGGTTTCATAAGCTCTTTATCTATACGCAGTAATTATTTTAAGGGGGTATTGTTGTAATTCAAGGCGAGAATTGGACGACGGGCTGTGTTACTTCCGACTTCGCATTTACAAGATACATCATGAGGTGAAGGTGATTCACGTGACGATGAACTCCATTTACGTCCACTGGACGGTCATTCTCCAGGTGACCGTCATGCTCATGTCCACCTGTCGGTTCTTCCTTGCCGTCGTGGGCTGTAGCTTGAAAGAAATATTTTTTGCTTTGGGCATGCTTCTGCTTCTGCTGGCCGTGATTCAGAGCGCCGCCGACATCCACGATGAATCCACTAAGAATTTGATTGCTTGGAAGCTCCGAGGAGGATGTCCATCCGGCTGGTTCCCCAAATTCTTGCGGGCCTGCCAGCCAATGTCCTTGAAGATGGGCGAATTTTATTTCGCCGACAAGCGTCTGGTTCTTACCATTATTTCTGCTGTGGTGAATAGCACCATTAATCTTCTTGTGTACTATCGATCTTAAACACGATCAATAGTAAAAAAAAAAACAGCAAAATTAATAAATGATACAACTATAACGCCAGTGAAAAAATTTTAAATGTAAATATGTATGATCATATAACAAATAATTATACATATATTATTTATGCTTTCATTTAATTCAGCTCAATATAAATTTCACAATAGAATAAATAATAATATAAATAATAATTGACAATCAATAAGTAGATGACAAAACATTCTCGCTTGATTTGCACGAATTGAATGGTGATTTAACGGAATGGTCATGTGCTGGGATGTGTTTTAATTCCACCTATATTTTTGCGATTTTCAGAGATGGCCAAAATACATCGTAAATACATTTGTGCATTTTGTAGCTGTATTTTCAAATACAGATCGTGCATGTATTTTGTATTTAAATGCACGGATTTTTTCGGTGTATTTTGTAATTTAAAAGTGCACCAAGGCAAATAGAATTTGTAATTTGTTGATTGTGTTCTGAAATACAAATACAAATGAACGCGTATGATGCGTATTTTAAATACAGTTATTTGTATTTTCTAATTAGAACACGCATTTAAATATACATTATTAAATACGTTATTATTATCATTTTTATATCATTATATTATTATTATTATCATTATTATATTATTATCATTTTTATATCATTATATTATTATTATTATCATTTTTATATCATTATATTATTATTATTATCATTATTATATTATTATTATTATCATTATATT
>JAQGBT010003155.1:0-20715 GCA_034698585.1 Disparrhopalites patrizii | reverse complement strand
TCGTATCGGCGGCGATAATGGACCGATACCGATATTCACCGATATTTTTTTAGTCAACGATATGCACCACACTAGTACCTTCACAAGGCTTTTTTGTTTTATTTTGTTCAACCGGTACAATTTTTTTGGATGGGAAAACTGCACTTGAAAACATTAGAATTTTAAGCAAATTTTAATGAACTATAGGTATTTAATCTCACGCGCTAAAAATTTATTCTACTGAATATTAAACCAGGGAACAGCAAAACTCTTACAAACTTTCGGAGGGAGAAGTCGTGATATGAAAAATGAAAAAACTTCCAGCAATATAAATGTCCAAGAGAAAATGACCAAGCCCCAACCTGTTAATTACGAACGTCTCATCAATGATTTTATGGGATGAATTTTTTAAAATTTTATGTGCCTCACAACATCACAGCTGCCATTAAAAAATGTAATAAACCCAATTCTAGTTGTCAAAGTCACAGCTGCTACCGCTGTAAATCTCATCAAGAGGAATAAACCATGACGTTGATTGACTTGCCGTAAGGACTTTAGAAGAGAAATAATCAGAATAATGATAATAATAATAGCGGTCACTGCCATGGCCAGTCACATTTCTCTTTATTAGGAAACACGTTTCTGCTGGCGAACCAACTTGCCATTGTGTATTCAGTCGTTCTAAACAGTATGAAAGGATTAATGCATGCATATACAGGCAGAAGCATATAGAGGCAAAATAATGCATACATGCGTATACTTAAAATGCATTCTCTCAGCCAATGCCCATGCGTGCATTATTATTACCATTGTATGTGACTCAATATAATGGAGGATGAGCCAGTCCGTCGAATGATCCTCAAGTAAATGTAGGTTATTGGAATTACGTGTTTTTTTTCTTTCTCAACTGCTGCTAAATATGTACATTAACTAAAAACGTTTCCTCCTCATCTCTTCCCTTCCACAGACTAGATACATTAAAAAGAGAGAAAAATACAGAGATGAGTGGGTTTTACTTAGAACTAATTAGGCCACCGATCATAATTAGATTTCCACGTGTACCTGTCTTAAACGGAAAAATATTTTAGCAACTGTTTTTGGCATCACGGATTTATTTTACATTCTGAATCCACCTTTTAAACTGTTTCCAAACAACTACCACATTTTGATGAATTTCGCCTACTGGCGCTCAAGTCCAACATACTAATTTCTGATTCACTGGTAAAATTAACAACCAATGACAATGGCCATGTGAAGATGGGAAGGGTGTTTCAGTAATTGCTTTGGCAAATATTTACTGCGAACTCACCTCCAAAATAAAAAGCACCAGCTTCTTATGACAAATGCGAGTCACTGGCAGTGTTTACCAACTTTTCTACTAAAACCTAATTCAATACTCAATCTTACGAAGTGAAGGTTATAAGGACAGTGTGGACCACTACAAAAATGTATAAAGAATAAAAATTCCAATTACCGACCCTGTACCAGTACAGAGAGCCCTTATATCAAGTTCAGAAAACCCAATCTCAAAGCAAAATGCTCATTTCGACAGTCCTGTTGGTTATTAATAATATTCACTTATTTCCAATCAGTCCTTCTACGATCGGAAAATTACTGGGAATTCTATACTGATTACTGATAAAACAATATTCCCAATGACCTTCTGATTTCTTTATTTACCCCTGATTTATTTAATTATTGATTTATTTATTTATTTATCCCCCTCAATTACTGCCTTGCTTTCTTTCTTCCATTCTATCCTTGCCTTTTTTATTTTATTCCTTTCCCATTTTATCGCTCCATTTCCCCCTTTAAGTCCCTCTTTCTGTCTGCTGGCTCCATTTACCTTGCCTGATGTCCATTCCTTGTACCTCCATTTTGGATCTTTCATGGACTTTCTTTACTTCCCCACGGTCTATTTGAATGTCTTGTTCTAAGTTTCGATAATTCCATAGCGAATGCGAGCTTCCAAAAACGCCATATGTCTCCAGCTTGACAACAAAAGATAATCTTTGATACTTGCGAAGGAAAATCGAAAACAAGTATAGTATATAGTACTGCAACATTCTCATTGGTATTATGTATTCATATACAAACCACATTCAATTTCTCTTTTTTTCTCCACTTCAACTTCCCCCTCCGCCTTTTGACTTTCGCCTCACCTATGCCCTAATATAGATAAAGGCTAGGATTTTTTCTGTCATTATTATTATTATTCCCAATCACTCCTGCAGCCGCATATGACACCCACCTCTTTTTCTCTCCCCCCCCCCCCCTTTTTATGTTGATGATCTTCTCCATTTTTCTCGTGTCTATTCATTTCTTCTCCTTCTGTCTCGTCTTCTTTGACAGTTGAAGAAATCCCCTTGTGATAGTGCAGGGAGTATACTAGTAGTAGTGGGACATTATCATGCCCATTATCCCCGGAGCTAATGGCTCTTGTTGCATATTTATTTTTACACAACGTGATAATGGTGACTTTCCTAACACCAAAGGGGATGATACTCTTTTTGTGTCTAATGCTTTTCATTTGATGTTTTTTTTATATTTATGACTCCTTCGTGACAATCTGGCTACGCTTTGACTTAAAAATATATTGAGCTTATGCGAAAATAATTGTTTTGGGGGACAAAGAAATGGAAATAGACGGAGAGAACAATGTATGAGGGGGGAGACATTATATAAAAAAGGTGGGATGGAGAGGATATAATTTTCATATTTACATCCAAACACATCATCACCTGCCATGAGTAATACTCTTTCCCTTTTTCTCTCATGATAACTCGTGTGGCATGAGAGAGAGATTCGAAGAAAAGAAGGCATAAAATAAATTATCATTTTCTTTCCCTCTCTCTAATTCTCTCTCCCTTACATTCTACAAGTACGGCCAGCAAAATGAATCAACAACCTCCTTCCCACTCCATTTTTTTTATGTGTTCCAACGCCTTATTTGGAAAGGTCATCCCCTCCTCCTCGTCCTGAGTCTCTTTCATCTCATCTCTCGTTCAAACACCATTAGAGTGAGTGGGGACAATGGTCAACCAAATTGTGTATCCTTTTCTGTGAAAAAAAATTCACTTTTTCTCCTAATTTCTCTGTATCAGAAAGAATGAGAGAATCTCACGTTCTGCCTTTTACGTCAAAAGACTTTTCTCTGCCAATGGCCGATTATTGTACTTTGCAAATTTGAAACTCCGCCTAAAAATAGTTTTACCACCTGTAAAATGTGAATTTATTTCTCCAAAAAAAGTAATACATGTACCAGTCCTGCAAATACGAGAAAAGGTATACAATAAAAAAAAGTCCTTGCAAAGTTACTGGAAAGGCCTGCAGGCCAATTAGAAATCTTCTCAGGACGTATTTACTCAAATGGTCTCAAAAGCCAGTTTGGTCTAGTATAAACTTTTTGAGGAGACAAAAGAATAAAAAATAATGACAAAAAAAAAATGAAAATCTGCATTTTTCCAAAAAAGGACAAAAGAATGATAATGTTTTTCTCGCGACTCTCTCTCTCTTTATCTGTGTCTATGGTCTATAGAAAAGAACACATCGGCAGGAAGAGTCACACGTGTAACGTCTAAGTGTACTCCGACCGAAGTGGAGATAATTATGGATTTGCAATTCTAAAAAGAAAATTGCCAAGAGAGAAAGAAAGAGGAAGACAGAAGGGATGGGAGGAGGAGGACTCCTACCAAGTGATGGTAGTGACTGTAATAGAAATAAAACTACTACTACGCCCTATTATACAAAAGGGAAAAGATTGAATTTATTTCAATGGCACTAGCACTATAGTAGCGCAATTACAACCATTCCCTGTCTCTCTCTCGTATCACATACACTTTATTTTGAAAGCCGCCGAGAGAGAGAGAGAGAGAGAGAGAGAGAGAGAGAGAGAGAGATGACTGCTCATAGTGGGAAACTACGTGCGTAAATGTATCAGTTGACATGAAAACGATGTAACATAAATAACAGAATGTCGTGTTTAAAGAACAGAGGATGAGTCTTTCTCTTTCCTTCTCCATCTCTCTTAGTTTCTCCCTTTGCATCCTCTTTTACTCTCTTGATATTAAACAGGCATTCGGGGAATGGCCAACAACTAGCGGGAGTATACAGACGCGGGCTTAATCCTTCGCCATTAGCATGAAAGGCGGGGAGAAACACGGGCTGAGGGGAGAGTGCCAGATGAGATCTCTTCTTCGCATTTCTCCTTGTGACCATTTTTTCTCCTTTTCTCCATCTCGCTCCGTATGTTTTTTCTCCATTGGAGTAGCTATAGTTTCCTTTTCCCCTTGGACTTTCCCCTTTTTACTTTTCTCCATTTTCCTGTTTTCTCCCGTTTTCAGATTATTTTTCTCCGAATTTCGATATTTCTAAATTAATTTGTTTAACTGACAGTGTCTTGACCGGTCGCTCTTATGTCTCCGTGTTACCCTCTCTTGCTCGTCCTATTTAATCTCTCCATGTCTTTTCTCTGATATCTTTCTTACTTTTTAATTTAACTTGTACCAGAATCTTCCTTTAACTTTTCCTCCGGTGAAAACCTTCGACCGTGATCTCTTCTGGGATTCCACCCACATCCGCATCCATTGTCTTTTTATAGCTATTAACAACTGAAGTTTTGTTTGAAAACGTCCTGCTTCAATCTGCTTTACCCAAAACTTATTACTTATTCGAGTGCTCAACCCTTTGTTTTACAAACGCATATGTCTGTAATATGAGTAAGATTTCACACGCCGCCTTCCTACTACATTTACACTTATTTTGGTAATAGACAATTACGTACAAATTTCCCTCTCTTTTCCTTAAATACCACGGCTTTAATTTTTTATAAGCTTTCACCACGCTGTTTTTTTTTATTATGATGGTGCACGTGTTTTCCATTTCGTTCCTAATTTTTTCTTCTTCTATTTCTTCAATGTGCTAAAATACACGAAGGAAGAAAAACAGAGGATGTTGGCGAGTCTTCACAAAATGCAAGGAATAGCTCGGAAAAAGTTAAGACATTCCTACTATTTTACTTTCAAGTAGTTACAATAGTAAAAAAAAAGGGTTTTTAGTCCTATTCCCAAAACTTGTGCCTTGTGCTCCATGCCTGGGAAATGGAGAAAGTTTTTGGCCGTTGGCTTAAAGATACCACTGAGACATGGTAGAAAATTGGGGGGAGGAGAGGTTGTGCCATTTTTTTTCGATTACACATGGAGGAGAGAAAGGGAAAAAAATGGAATTTTTTCCCTCAGTAATTTTCTCCGAAAGGTCCCGGGTTACGAAATTTTTTGTGTGGAGCTATGCAATAAAAAAGTATGTAGGGCAGGGAAAGATACTTATTAAAGGGGTGTGTATGTACGGACAAAAAAGGCTGAGAACAAGAATTTTCGGTTTCCATTTCCCAAGGACCGTTCATGTAGATATACAACTTTCCCCGTTATTATTCGAAAGCAATTAAAATCCACGAGGTATATTTATAGGTTCTCTCTCCCTCTCTCTCCCTCAGCCACTGCTACGATTAGAAGAGGGAGGGCGGAACATGGATGGAGTGGGGGGAGGGCCTCCTCCTGTTACTTTCAAATATATTAGACGCCCATTAACGAATATCCAATTCGTTTTCTCTCTCCCTTTCTTTCTCTCTGTCTTTCTCTCTGCTCCTCTTCACGTTCCTTGCAAACGAATAAATCCTAGGAAAGTGTTTGCTTACAACCATGAACATTTTCTCCTTCCTCTTCTTCCCACACTTTCTCTCTGTTGTTCGCCCAGCTTCATTTTCTTGCTTTCTTTGGTGCTTTCTTGCTCTCTTTCTGTTGCTCCCATTTTTTCTCTCACATTCGTTATTTTTTTCTCCATTCTCACGTGCTACTCTCTCAATATTTTCTCCCTATCCCTTTTACTTTTCTCTATCCCATTTCTCTGTATTTCTTGACTTTTCTTCAGTGGGTATCCATTGTGTCACTGCTTTGTGTCTATTTCTTCTGTAGTAGTAGCTTCTCTATTTTTCCACGTTTGAAATCCCTTCCCTTTACAAATTTCTACGTGATCCTTTATGGTCTGGCTTTTCCCCTTCCAAAGCCTCTCCGTTAATTTTCTTATTTACATTAGGTTCTTAACTTCTCCTTCCCTTTCTCCGTGTCTCGGTCTGGATTTACTCCTCTCTTACTCCCATCCCCTTGTATAATTACTAATGACTTGGGGAAGAGCGAGAGTGAGGGGGAAATTATTAGAAATGTACGACTTGATCGTGTACACCCAATCATTCATTGTAATCTCTTCCTCTATTTCTCTCTCTCCTGCTCTCTCACTGTGCAAATAAACACGAGCAAATAAAATCCATGTAGTATATTCGTGGCAGTAATAGATGGAATAAATCTTGTCCTAATTTACCCCTTCCCAGGACGGGGCTAGGGTGCTTTGAAGGAATGTACACAGACGTGTATATATTCATTTAACCACGGCCACTAGTTACGACATTAAATGCGTACAGGAATGGAAACTAGTGGGGGAAATATGGGAGAGATGTCTACTTCCTCTCTTTTGATTATTTCCTTTTTAATGACCCCCACGAAAATACGACATGAAGCCCTATTCGGCCCACAAGAAGAAGGGATTCCATGTATGATGGAATCGATTTGGGGGGAACGAGACCGAAAAGCTATTTACTCATCCGTTTTTACTCGTAATAATTACTGGGAAGGGGCAAAGTATTTTGACTACGGGTTATTAGAATGTATTGTATTGGGCTATGAAACAGACCGAAAGAGAAAGCTACGCAGAGGGAAAGAGGGAGAGAGAATGTCAGAGCGGGTGATTGTGAGTGCATCATTAAATTATTATTATTACAGGAATGTTGTGTATGTCATGGACATGCTTTTCCGTGAAAGTGTTTACTGTTTCTCGGCTTAATGGGCATGTGAGTGTCTGTGCGGGTGCGTGTAAACAGAAATAAATCAGAGAAGTAATTTGAGCCGGAATGGTAAAATTGGTAAAACTGATTATCTTCTCTTTTGCCCGCCATTAAGTTCTTGTTTTCAGTAATTGCTCCTGGGTTTGTTCATACATGTACAAAATATAAATGTAGACCAAACACCAATACATAGGATAAACGCAGGAAACAAAATCCGTGGCAAGACGCTGTGGGAGCAGAGATAGAAACGTTTTTCATCAAACTTTCTAAACACCCACGCAAGAATTTTTGTATTATTGTAAGCCTCTCTCCACGAAAAAAATGACGAAACATGACATTTAAAACCACTTGAGTCTTGAGAGACTGCTCTTCAATTGCATTTTTACTTAAGAGGAATTTTATTAAAAACATTACCCTTTGCACCATTACGTCCACACAGTTTCATGAAACTTTCATGTTTGCCTTTATATGGTCAGTTATATCGCTCAGGAGAGAGTATACGGTGGAGATAGAGACTCTTGTCAAAGGTAGAAAGATGGAGAAACGAGAGAAAGAAAAATTGGAGAGATGAATAATAACAGAATGAATGCCATCCAAAAAAAGTGAGAGTTGTATGATTTCTCTGGGTGTGACATAAACATTGAGAAAAAGTCATAGCAAAGAAGAAAAATGAAAGGGAAAAAAATATGAAAAATAAACTGTCCTAATAAATGGGGGGACAACTAGCTGAAAGAGGTCCAAAGAAAACATGGAGAGAGGGATTTAGAATGGTGTAAATAAATGTTCCAAATCACATTCTCTCTCTCTTTCTGTCTCTATCTATCTGCATATGAATTGGGATCCTCATCGGGTGTCAAATATTAAATAGGGAGAATCAGACGGGATGAGAAAAAATACATAACTGATGAAATTACCCTGGCATTAAATACTTAGAAACATGGCATTACAAAAGCCTACCTCCTCGTTGTATACATTCATCTTGTTACAAGAAATCCCCTGTTTATCCCTCACACTTTGCTTATTTTCGTATATTCAATTACAAATCACACATCCCTGGCACCAATTTTCACGTAGCCTAGCAATGCCGCCAATATTGACTTGATAGTCAAAATAAAAAAAAACAGCAAAATTAATCTCCAACGCGTAAATTATTTCCAGGTTATAAATGCTTGTGTGTTAAACGAATTATCGGGCGGATGGGGAAAAAAACGAAGACGACGAGCGAGAAGCACTTGCGGTATTCTTCCCCCTATCCCATCCCATATATTTATAGGCCATGAAACCGGAGACTTGCCATATTATCATCAAAATGTAAAAATAAACCTTTTAAAAATTACTACCCACACACATGTATGCCGACTCTCCCGCGTTTCTCCCATCAGCCCCTACAGGTTTTTTTTTTCAAATATAGCGATTGAGGATAAAACGGTACTCTTTCACTGTATATTCCATATAGTGTTAAAGAACCCTTTTTTATGCTTCCCGCTTTTTTCCCTACTTTTTTACACCGAAAAAAAAAATGAGCAGAAGAGGGGTAAGCGAGAGAAAGATGTTGGGTTAACTCATGAAAAATTCTTGTGAGGAGGCGGAGGCAATAAGTAAGATGGAGCCAAAAAGGATTCGGCTTGCTTCGTCTTCTTTATGTACTACTATCCCTCATTTTCAACCTACACCCAAAGATTTATTTTACCCTGCGGTTTTTTTTCCTCTTCTTCCATTTGACTGTCTCTATTGCTTTTTTCTTCGGAATTATTATAATAGAAATAACATTGTCAGCAATTTTCTCCCCAACGAAACCCCTTGGAGGCATCGCCTACGTTCGGAGGTCTAATTTCTTTGGTGAAGATGGACGCCATTCACTGATTTTCATTTATTGTAGCAAGTAATTCACTGTAGCAGATATCAAGTGAGCCTTCCAACAGCAGCCTCATTTGTCTAATAACTGGATATGAAATTGTATGATAAAGGCATTTTAACTCTCCTGTTAGCCTGGCCCACGGTTTTTATCACAATTTGCAGCTGATTTGTTTTAAGTTTCTTAGCAACTTCTACTTAAAACTATCAGCTTTGCCCGTTAGAACTATACTATAGGTATGCGGATTTTCCTATTCCCAGGCAAATTTTTTGCACGCTCGTAATGTGCATACCTTGGTAACTTACGTAATATCAATGCGTATTACTACGCCCATTTCTCGCACCTCAACAAGCAATGTATTCAAACGTACGTCAGCCTCCTGCCCATCTTGTAGTCATTACACATATTATAATTTGTATTATTGTTATTTCTACGACCTGTCATTGCTACCTGTTTTATGCAAGCACTGCATGAATACTAAAAAAAACTGACAGGGGTCTATGCAAAAAATGTGTGTTCCTTCAACCTTCACCACGTTTTTTTTTTCAAATGGCACTTTAAACCCTGGGAGCAAAGAAGGGGATCATTGGGGAAGCACCACACGAACTCCGGTGTTGTGGTAAGAAAACAAAAGGGATATAAATTACAAAAAAAATGCATTTGAACACATTTAAAGCATTGTTAATCCACAATTTTCAAATGTTTCTACATTCCACATTAATTATGTCAGGACCTTGCGACACTCCAGTACAAATGCATGTCGGAACGTTCAAGCTAATAGCAAACAAAGGTTTCACCGCTGTATCGTAATAATTAATAATAATAATAAATTCCTGAATATTTGTTATGGCTTAAATAGCTATCACATCATAAAATTGTAAACGACATAAAAAGTGAGATTTTTCCCAATTTAGAGAATGACATAATGCCCTTCCTCAACTACAACTTTTTCTTGCTGTGAGCTAAATATTTTTATGATAGCAAAACTTACAACCTCTTACTTAATGTACAAAATTGTCGGAACTGAAGCGTGAAAAATTCCTAATCTCCTCTGAATAAAAAGTGGGTACAAAATCATTTATTAATCCATGATTTATTATGGTGCATCAACCCCCAATTACTGCCACCCACTCTCCCCATGGTTTATGACGCCCTGACAACTTGGTGAAGAATTTTGCAAGAGAATTTTATATACTTTTTTTTACAAGATCATAATTATGTATTTTGTGTTGAGAAAGTATGCAATTATCCACTTGGAGCCCTAGAAAAAATATAGGTACGTTTTCACCCATTTTTGCCTCACATTTTTGTATCAACCATTTTTTAACAAGCCAGCATTTGTTTTTTTAAAGGGGGAACTAACACCTGTAGGGACCAAACGCCAAAGTTTCGTCATTTTTTTATCCTCATTTAATTATTTACTTTCATGCCAAAATACTTTGTGTCAGCACATGCATTTGGTGATTAGATGAAGAGTTTTAATGATAATCATCATAATTGCTCTACAAAAGTCATCCTGCATTACAAATTCACACTGGAACTTTTACTATCGTTTTTTTTTCTATTGTGTATTTTGCAAGTATAATTTTCTTATTAGACAATTTCTTTATCACTATTATCATTAATAATCATAGGTAATCAACCATTCCCGCAAGCTTCATTTTGTTGTTATTCAAGTTGGACGCCATTCGCTGAATCTGCATGGATTTTTTATTGCCATACTAGAAGGCTAGTTGATGTCGCGACAGCGTGTTTGGAATGTTGTCCACACTTTACCGAAAAATACGTTCGTTTTTTATTCACTGTTACCGCTTAATTCACAGATTTTTTAAAATACCATTTATATCACAGAAATTGATAACAACAAGAAATATTAATTGGGAAAAGAATGAAGTGAGATTATTTTCTATTGGAACCTAACCGGAGGACGCAAGCCATCTTTAAAATGTAATTGCACCTGCAGGTATACGTGCCCCAAGATTTTTTATGATCTGCTGGAACTTAAGTTGGGGAGACAGAGAGAGCAAAAAAGCGAATGATCGAGCTAAATACGGAAGGAAAGGGCTGGGAGACGCCTGAATGTGTTCACACACGTCGTTCGGGAATTCCCACGCGAGGGTTTACAACATAATTCAAATTAATATTGGTTTTAAAACAACAACCCAAAGGTATCCTTGTGATACACCTTGCACCAACATGGACCGATGGATCAAGGTTCAAATGAAAAAGAAGAAGCCGTCAATTTTTTGTCTTAAGCACATTTTTCTATCCATATATTTCTGTACTACAAGCCGTGTTTTGGTTCCAAGAAATGATGGGAGCGTTCGGGTGCACAAAAAAAAAACTTGTGGGGTGAGTTACAAATAATCCTACTCACTCTGGAATCATTTTAAATGCGTGTCTGGCCAATCAACTGTAGCTTCAAATACTGTTAAAAGTACATACATACACCGAGAGCAAGAATGAGGTACAGAAGAGCAATGTAAAGAGAGACGCGAAGAGGAATCAAGAGAGGGAAAATAGATACAATACAGAGAAGTGAATATATACAGAGGAAGAGCCGAGAAATTCCGGATGATGTTGAGAGCCAAAATAATTGCCTTTTAAACTCCAACCTCGCCGATTGCGTTGTGCTCCAGAACCAAAAATCGGCCCAGGGAGAGTGTGGGAATATGACTGCAGAAAGAGAGTCGGAGAGGAGGGAAGAACTGGAACAATTATAATTATTAATCAACTCATTTACAATTACATACTTCATCCCAGAAAGCCCTCCGTTCCACTCCAAGAGGAAAAAACAAGTCGGGAAGCATGTACATACAATTTATTATTTCTTTTCGTATATTCCTAAATTTATTCCCATTTTTCCCACCCCCTTTTCCCTTCATCCTCCAGTACCAAAAAATATTAAAGGATTCCTTTTAGACACAAAAGAGTGGGAGAAGAGAGAGTGAGCCCCATCCCTCCCACTTCTTCATCCGTTTCAGCAATAATAAAAAAATATTTTCAGGTGCTGGCAGACATGGAGGACGAAACAAGAAGACACGAAATCGAAAGTTATTTTTTTGTACTTGAGGTGAGCAATAGCATGAACACAGCAAGGAATCAACACACTCACCCACCGTATCATTAATGACAGGAGGCGATACACATGGCAAAGAAGCTAGAGAGGAGGAGGAGGAGTGGAAAAAATTAGAAACAGCTCATCTTTTCTCCGTTGCATTCTTTCATAATAATCATGATTTCAAAAATATGCGTTTAAAAGCCCAAAGATCCTTTTTTTATACGCTGAATCTGATTCACTCCGAGCTTGACTCATGAATGGTATCCTTTTTCCCTTGCTCCTTCCACCATTTGTTTTTTACTTTGGAAACATTAAAGCAGGCCCAGATTACAATCATAACTTCTTAATGCCCAGATTCAACGCCATTTTTGCGCGTTGGATGCCATTGGAATCGTGTATGGGAATTCAGGCAACAGTAGAAAAAAAACTTAATGTACCATCTGAAATATTTCCCCAGTTTTGGCTGTTTTGCCAAGAAAATACCTTGTGGAAGATGAATTCATACTATTACAAAATTATCTGCTGTTTGTTCTTAAAAACAAAACCTCCTCGATTTTCCAACGATTAATTCTTTATTTATTTTCCTCTCTTTTTCTTGCTTTGCCTCTCTCTGCATTACTGATACCTCTTTATTTTGTTCTGTCTAAAATTTCCTTCTTCCCATCTTGTATTTATCTCTGTTGTCTCTTCCTCCTTCCGCTCTCACCTTTTGTCAAATGATTCACCTAGGCGTCAGGAATTCCCCATAGAATCAATCACAATACCTGTGTGGACGGCTTGACGAAAAAATCAAATCTTTTGACATCTTCTTTTTGGACAATGTTACTGTAACAATGACGATCCCATTCCCCCTCCCAGAAAAAAAAAGAATTTCCCAGGCCATACAAAGACCCAGAAAAATCTCTCACGTAGATGTGATTTCCACAGAGTTGAAAAGGAGTGAGAGATGAAAAAAGTTGACAGATTCGCCCCGAGTTACACACTCACTCACATATTATTCATCATCTACATAAAAATTGTTCCACACACATGCAAGGTTGAATCATGCATCCTTAATATTTTTTTCACACACGACTCCACTGTTTTTTTTTGTATATTCTAGTATGTCTTTGCAGTAATAAAAACATGTTGGACTAAAAAAAATAGTTACTCCACTGATTATTATTATTACACCCCCAGCACTTACGCACATAGTACGCTCCTTCATAATTTTTTTCTTGCTATTTTTTTGAAGGGAAGAGAGAGGGAGAGGGAGGACTCTCACTTTTTCTCCTGGCACCAGAGTATAATAGGGAATAGGGATAGTAGTGCCACTCACAGATTTACGGAATGGAGTGGTATATCTATGCATACATTTACATACATACTTTTTTTTACGTAAATGAGACTTTTTATATGGGATGTAAAATGATCCGCCACCACCTCATTTCCCTCCTCTCTTTCTCTATTTTTCGCTGTTCTCCCCTTTTTCTCTCTCCTCGTCTTTCTCCCATTCTTTCTTTATTTTTCTCCATTTTCCTCTCTTTCTCTCCTTGCCTCATATTTTACATGCAACACCACCAGCACCAGCATCGTCACCCTCCTGCATACGGTAGCACCCTCATTCCTATGCATTTCTTGGGAAATACTCTCGCACTATTAAAAGTATCACGTAACACCAACAACAACAACCGCACACCAATGCGTCCTTCAATTTTTTTTACTACTACACCCTGAATTTTTTTTTTTTTTGCTATCTCCACACTCCACGCTAAAAACCCACATTTCGGATGTTGTACACACATACACAGTAGTCATTGTCATCCCATGATCATCATCCCATAAAGTAGAAGAGCCTGAATACACATGAAAGAGTATTATCACTAGTACACATGGAATAATGTAGCCTGTATTTGATGATAGTTGGGTAATTGTAGTGGTAAAGTGTGAAAATAATTAAGGAAAAAAATGTTATATTTAGGTACTTATATATACTGTTTACATTTTATTCTCCTCTTCACCACGTTTTTACAGATCTTCAAAAACACTCCTCACATTCCCATAGGATTCTCTCCAGTGGTTACGAGCCACAATGGCCATTTTTTTAGGTATCAAAATGTGACTAATGGTTTTAGCCTTATATACATTATGTTTCAATGTTTCAATTGGTACCGTGGTACAAGTGCTGAGCAGAAAGTGGTTGATTTAAAATTTTATTCCGCATTTGAATGTAATATCTAATATCCATGCTACTTTCTTCTTGCTCTTCCATTTTCTTTCCATTCTGTTTGGTTGATTTTCCAATGTACGCATTTTAAAGTGAAATAAGAAATCACATGGAAAATATTTTGTAGGAATCTTGCAAAGAAAAATAGATATAAAGAAACTGCGGGAAATTTCTGTGTTTAAAAATGATTGTCCCACTTAGAACTTTTATTCTCACCAAGACTGGGAGAGATTTCTCGGAATAACACGCCCAAAAATTGCATATTGGAGGGCGAGGAAAAAGAAAATTCCCTTCTCATAAGCCTATGAGTCCACCTAAAGGAAGGAAAAGCGGATGGAGAAGATGAGGCAATAATAAAAACTAGTCCCACATCCCAGCAATACTCCTAAGCTCACGAATAAGGAGGGATGAAGATAAGAAAAAAGATGTGAGAAAATAAGGAGACAGAAGAGAGAGAAAGAGAGAGAGAGGAAAAAGAACTAAGCTAATAACCACTCTCGCTCTCCAAACCACTGACCATTGTCAAGGGCTGGGGAGAAGAGCAGGAGCACGATTTCTTTTTATATGCCTAATATCCTCTAGTAATAAAATATGTATAAGATGCAGCAGCATCCCCAAAAACCCTGTACCTCGTTTACACGAGCTATAGTCAAAGTCTAACGTTGGCTTATCCTCATCTTACTTCTTTTAATATAATCCTCTTCATGCATCCTCGCCGTGTGTGATTATATACACACAAGACGGAGGGGAAACACTGAGGAGAGAAAAAAAAACTCGAGTTGTAATCGCCCCACAAAGTCCACACCTACTTATTATTTGCTTGAGAGAGAGAGAGAGAATACAAGAGAGAAAGAGAGAGAGAGAGAGAGATGAAATTGGACTGAGACAAAACTTGTCTGGAAGGATTTTGTTCATCTTCTTTTACTTGGTAATCTTCACAGGAACTCTCTCTCAAAAGGAGATAGACAGACAGAATAATAGTAACAGTGAAATTAATAATGATGAGAGTCTCTCCTTTTTGTCTGGTGAGGCTGATAAAGATTATATAAAAAAATAAAGCGTAATATATAGATTGCTGATTTTACCACCCCACCACCTTTTCTTGTTCTCTCCGAGGGAGAGCTAGCAATTTTTTATTCCTAATTCTTATACGTATACTTTTCTTTTTACTCTTTTGGATTGGAACAACTTTGGGAGTCATTTTTAAAAATAAAATATGCAGTCCCTCTTCTCCCTGTCCATGGTGTCTCCATATAACGAGTGGTACAATTTATTATTATTGCTACTACCACAACCGTGGTTCAAAGTGGACATTGACTCTGTTCAATGCTATTCCAATTTGCATGTAGTTATGGTGCTGGTGAGAAAAAGTTCCGAAGAAGAAAATTGTAATAACACTGTTCATTATATTGGGCTCAAGCTAAAAAGCACAAAAGTCGTTTCCACCAACCCACACAAGAAATTCGAGAAAGTTTCAATAACCTTCCAAGAAATCAGTCCTTCTTCCTTTTTGTCTCCACATTGGAGTCAGGGGGGCCGTTGGGAGGGACTGATTGGGAGAGAAGACCAACCTTTTGGGAAAAAGGAGACGAGAGAATGAGTCGGGGAAAAACTGTACAAAATGAAAGGGCAAAAGGAGGAAGGAACAAGGAGAAGCCAAATATCAACAGCCAAACTTTTAAAGGAAAAAAGGAAGAGAAAAAGAATGAAGAACAGACCGGGAGAAAACGAGAGAGAAATCTAGAGAAATACTATGAAATCGAGAAAGAAAGAAATGAAGGGAAAGAGAAAGGCAGCGACTGAGACACAGAAAAACAGAGAGAAAGCAAGTAAACCCACGGAGAAAGTGCAAGATTGAGATGGCAGAAAAAGAAAGGGGAAGAAAGGAGAAATACGTTCCAAAAATAGCAAGAGAAAACCGCGAAGAAAAAGTTGAATATTTTTCCATATTTTCTAGAAAATGAATAGATGACAAAGCCCCATATAACATGTATGTATATATCTATCTACATAGGATGGATTTTCCCCCTTTCTTCCCCCGCCTTTTATTATGGCACACGAAATCTCCATAAATCATTGCTGGGGGGAAATCTTCAATATGGTAATGGCAGGGAGAATGGCAAAATCTCCCATCCTCGCTCTCCTTCTCTTCTGGTTCTAATTATTAAAATCTTTCTCCATTCTCCCACTTCTTTTATTCCAGGATTACGCAACCGATAGGAAGATAAGTATATATATATTTCCCGGTCGATGGATATGCCTATATTCCTACGAAGAATTCCCCGTTCTTACGAGAAACATTTTCTGCGGGGAATGGGGAGTAAAAATTATAGCCACTATTTTTATATTTCCCTTGGAAAAGTTCCTGTCCCCGCCCCCTTATATTTCCTTACATTCTCCACGGCTCCAAGAAAGAAAGAGAAATTACTAAATTTCTCTGTAACGCTCTATCATTCTAATATTTCTCTGCATCGCTCTCTGGCTTCTTTGGCTAGTAGTTAAAATGTCCAACTATAATTTTTACCATATAGAATATCCAAAACAAAAGCGAAAGCAGGAGACCTAGTAAAATTATATATAAATATTATACATAAGTCCTTCATCACGTTATAGGAGGAGTTATGGAGGAAGCATTTAATATTAAAATGGTACTTATAGCCTAGGAAAAGAAGAAAGAAAAACGATTTCCCTTTGTAATTCGCAATAAAAATGCTATTTCCACAGTTCTTAACTTTTTTTTTCGGGTGGATTTTTTTCTAGTACTATTTGTCATTGCGTGGAATGGGTATACAGACATATAAATTACACATATAACAAATAAGAATTCTGTGTATATGGGCAGTTAATCACGGACTGAAATACGACTGCGTATCTCCCAATTTTTTATGGTTTGACTACGCACAAGTTCAGGAAAGAAAAAAGGATTTCCTGCATGTGACGATAGCACTGTATCTTTAATTGCTGGGTGGGCCATTTACTTATTACTGGGAAATCTCCCTTCTTTCGAGGATCATCCATTATGTGAGGGTCATGTGCCGGAATACAAAAATTTGTAGGGGAAGGATTGTGGAGAATGAGGGTGTTTCCGAAGCGGGAGACTTTCGAAGCGATATTATGTACAAATTTATTATTTTAAAAAAGAAGAACGACGAAGTCCGCACAATCTGGAGTTTTCAATCATTGCCACGACGAATATTTGCAAATTCAAATAAAAAGAACATCCTAACAAAAAGGTTTCAAAGGAATGAGAAAAAATAAAAATGCTGTGAATGTCCACGAACATATAAAGCTTCGCGAAATAATGTTTTTACACTGAAAATCTGTATAAACACACAAAAGTAAGGGAGAACAAATTTCTACCTTTTAAAATAGCAATGGAGCAACCAAATTAATTGGAGAAAAAATTATGTGTTATGAGCGTCCGTCTTTATTGTCTTCTTCTAATCTTAAAAGGAAGACGGAGATACTCAAAAATATCCCCCAAACAAAACAAAAAAACAACTCAAATTTTATTACGATTAAGCAACGCCTGTACAATTAAGGAGGTTTTAAAACAAAAAAAGTCCCTCGTATTTTTATTACACAACTTTATGACTGTAGCACATCTTTGGCACATAATGACCTGCCAAAGGGTGCGTTTATGTTCCATAAATAAAATTACTGCCGTACAAGTCCAAAAATATTTTCTCCAGCGTTTATTATTATTAGCAAGTATAAACCACATTTTTCGATTCTTTTACTGTAAAAAAATCTCGACAACGCTACCTTGGTGACTCTCCCTTGGACGAGGTGATGACAGTATCCTTGGAATCGTAGGTTGTAATTATGAAGTTATATTTAAGTATGAATTCGATGTGTGAATATGTTGAACATTTCCAGTATGGCATTACTGCATCTACAGGTACGAAAAGTTACTTTCTGGATAATTTTTCTCCAAAATGTAAAAAAAAAAAATATTTTCTTCCTAACAATAACTGAAATAAAATGTGTCCCTCCTTTATCACATGACATTAACAGATTCCCTTCCATTTGAAGAAATGGCAGGAATATTGTTCAAAAAAATTTTGCACGTGTTAAAACGTCAATTCACACCCTCCGGAATTATTTATCCATTCCTTTTCCTACGGACAAAAATGTCTGAAAAGTCCTACTTTCCATTTTGGCAATACATATACCTACTACACCCTTTGACGCCATATAATTTGGTTCGTATTATAACGTGGAACAAAGGAGAAATACCGTATTTTGATCCTCCCTCCACCGCAGCAAACATTTCTACCCTCTCTAGTATTAAAAAAAACAGGTAGACAAAAAATTATTCATAGTCTAAGAAAAATGAGTCCATTGATTACTTTCAATATTACACTGCTACTAAATTGAACATAGCCTCGTGCTGGTAGTAAAGAATTTTTTTTTGACAACGCCCACATCCATAAATAATCGTAGAAGGATGACAAAATCTGTACTGTTCTCTCCTTTGACACCTTGTAAATGCTGGGAGGAAGGGAAAAAAATTGGACGTGGTGCTTTATATCGTCGTAGTTAATAAGTACAAGACTCTTTATAAATTTCTTTATGGCTGGACTGCATTCAATTTATTTATTAAAGTGGTAGCAAGAAAAAAAAATCACACGTAGAAAGGGATAAGGTAGTTTGACAACAAATGAGATCAAGATGGAAGATTTTTTTTTCTCTTTCTCCTTGCCATAATTCTACTCTCTCCTTCCTTCGAATCTCCACTTATATAGCCAATCCTTGGCACAAGACAAGACTCTCCTTTACATTGCGACAGAACAACAGAGAGAGAAATGGACAAGAAAACCTGAACCTGCCTTATTATTATTACTACTCGAATGGCCAAAAAGAAACATAATCTGTTCTGTTACACACAGTCTTTTATAGACTCAAGCAATCAGCCATGACTTTCATATTTTTTTTTCGAACACGAATTTATGCACAGAAGATACAAGTATTCGCTTTTTTCTTCTCAGTACTCCGCCTCCTACAATGAATTGGCACATTCTCACTGTTTTCCCTCCCGCAGCTGTTGTATCATGATTGTCAGTTTCACCTAATAATCTCCAATCATTTACTGTCTAAATGCTTTGTAGCAAAAGGGAAATTATTGTAATTTTTCTTTCTTTGATCACAATAACAAACACTTTGTGGCCTCGGTAGACCAAAAATCCGGCTCCTCCATTGTGGTAACAACATTAGGCTAGGGCACTGAATTAAAAGGGAAATTTAAATACAGGCGCATGCTCCTAATAACAGGGCAACGTGATGAACACGAAATTATGAATTAATTTTTTCTTGTCCAATAATTATTATTCTTATGCTCCTCTTCGGCTTACACATTCGCTGATTTCAATTCGTTTAAAACGTTTTGGAAAATTCTAGGCGAGAATTAAGGAATGGTTTGTAAGTTAATGTCGCATAATCTCCTGGGGACCATGGGTTAAACGGGTTAATCTAGCCCAGAACAAAACATATTAAGTATCCCGTCTCACTTCGAGACCCACATAAATCGGGGAAGGACCATCATTTGAGCCCACGCAGAAATTGCGGGACCTAAAGAGTAAATTAAAGCATTGTTTTCACTGAAATGGCCTGAGTATAATGACTGACATTTACAGAACATTATAGAGCATCAAATAATGACCAGTACAAGGTATTGTTAGTTACAAGAGGGGAAATCTTGCACGCAGCACAACTCCCAGTCAAGTTAGGGGCAAATTCAAATTATAGATTAAACTAAACCTCTAAGGAGCTGCCGTGCTACATCTTGGGCATTGCGAATATTTCTGTAGGTTATTCTACTTCGTACTTCATCATCATAATTCTCGGGAACATACATAAGAATCTCCTTAAAGGGACATGGGAGCTATACACTCACTTTATCATTATCAAATTTTGTGTACAATTACACGTAGGTACAATATGTGGATCAACAACAAGGAGTCTTGTGCCAAAAGTATTTTTTTCCTTCATCCTTCTCACTTCTCACTGTCACTGTCTTGCTCTCCGTCTCTCTCTCTTCATTTCTCTCTCCTTTTGCCCTACCTCCTGTATAATCCCTTGATGTGTTTTACTTCGTCTCCCACTATAGTTATCAATCAATCTTTCTTTCATCTTCTCTTGCTTTCTGCGTCTCTTTCATTCACTTCATGTTTTTTTCTGTCTCTTTTATTACCGCATTCTGCGTTTCTCCCTCACCATTTCTGCCTTTTCACTTTTTTTTCTTCCCACCACTCTGTCTCTTTCTTCCTATTCCTCTTTCCTCCTATAATTCTTTGTCACTTTCTTCATGTCACTCCTTCTGCCTCTCTCTCTCTCTCTTGTCCATCTTTTTCATTTCTGTCCTTCCTCTATTATTTTTTCTCAATTTTCGCACCCATCTATCACCCTATTATTCTCTCTCAGTTTTTCATTCTCTCCCTCCCGCTCTCTTTCTCATTTTTTTTTTCATTTTTCTCTGTCTAACTAGACGATTCATTCTCTCTTTCTGTCCATCCCTTTTTGGATGCATTTGATATTCTGTCTTCTTTTGGCTTCTCTCAATACTTCCCCCCTCATTTCAATTACCTTTCACAAAAGGAGAGCAACCAAGAAATAACAGAGTCCACAGACAAACTACACATAATAAAGGCCCATTCACACCGAGCTTGCTTCACATCTGCATACTTCAATTTCCTGTATGCAGTGCATGAAGCATGTTCACA